>JACDRP010000337.1:0-64055 GCA_013841185.1 Hycleus phaleratus | reverse complement strand
TGAATACCATCGAAAATAAACCACCCTGTACATACAACAAGACCTAAAGAAATAAATTAAAGTTAATGTTGTAAATTAAGCTAGAGGCTAGGAGTTATAATGTAATACATAGATTTAAGTTGATTACAATTTGTAAACAATGTAACATATAAAACATAATAAACTTTCTTGAATTGAATTGAATTGACATACGTCGCTAGTACATTTTTACCCTGAAGTTCAATTCCCGTTCAATACACTTGTGTTTTTTTTTTTTAAAACTTGGACTCGTGTATCAATTGTCGACTTCTGAAATTTGTTTTTAATAGACTATTCTAATTCATGATTAACTATCGGGACTGTGTCAGGGAAGTTATTAGGCCGATTTTTGGATTCGGCCACTTTCAAATTTTTTAAAATCTTACCTGACTATGACTACGTCTTAAATCCAATACCAACTGAGTTTTTTCTTTAATTTGATTAGTTGACGGATCGGGTGTTAAGCAACGCCTTAAATTCGATTGTTTATTCGATAGCAACCCATTTTTCGGTGGTGTTAACGGTCTCGAATCCGTCTCCGTATAGTGTCGAAACAATTCATCCGGTACTGATTCAATTATTGCCTCTTTTTCAATTAATTTCGATTTAATCAATGCGATTTCTTGTAGTTCTTCAGCTAGTAGAAGATTTCGACCTTCATTAACCTTCAAATCAAATCAGATTACCTAGATTTGTTTTTAATGGGGAAAAATTGACGAATTTTACCCAGGTCTCTTTGGCTTTTTGTAACAATTTCTTCGCTTCATTATCAACAGGATGGTTGCACAATAACGAACAATTATGAGGGTAAGGATTGTATAAACCACTAAAAGGTTTTAAAGTAAATGGGGGTGGCCGTATTACCAGCCCCGATTTTATTAAATACAAATTTCTATTCACAATTTTTGCAGTTTTTTGCTCAGATTGAGCCACATGGAGGCCAGTTCTACTACACATTTTTTCAACCCTTAACGACAGTTCTATCGATCCAACATCAATTCGTTATTACCCCTGAATAAATGGTAAATATTGAGTTTAAGGGGTAGTTAACACTTTTTTTTATGTATTAATTTGTTACGCCCCCAAAAAGTCAACCCTAGTAAAAATTTTGTAGAAAATTGTACAAATTTCTACCCTAAACTTAAACTTCAACAATAGGAAAAAAGGGTAAATAAAATGAACAATTTTTTTGTTAAATTCAACTACAATTTTAATTTTGCGACTTTAATTCTACAAAATTTCTAATATTTTTTTTGTTGACAAACTTTCTCCACTCCTTTTGTTTACTTTTTTTTTACTTTTTCTGTTTCAAACAAAATTATTTTATTCCAATTCATCCTCATAACCATCTGGTAATGCGTTTGCATGTGGATTATGGAATAATGAACGTTGACCATCACCCCATGGGAAACGTTTCGTGCGCACTCTTAAATATTCATATTTGACAAATGGTGGACGCTCATGTGGATGATTCATATGATGTAAAACACAATTAACGGCACACAATACGATTGCTGGGAATGCAACAAAAAATGTTAAATTCTTCCAGATTTTGAAGCCACCTAAAACAATGAAATTTATTTAAAAAACAAACAAAACAATAAAATGACCTATCAATAATCAAAGTTAAAATGATACGTAAGTCTTTGATTGAACTTTTGTTTGTATACAAAACTATGCAACTACTTATGTCGATATTTCACTGAATCGTAGCTTAGTTCATACTAATTAATGGTTGCTGACATTTTTATGATGAAGCCGTAGCCAACTCTGCGGCAAAATATTATTATACTGAATGGTCCAATAAAAGTACTACACATAATTTTGAAGATTTTTTCACATAAGGTAGTTATTGCTTAAATTAAGTAGCCAATCAGGTGGTTCCTAGATTTAAAAAAAATAAGGGAGCCAATAATAAAGTTGGTACACAACATATTCTTCTAAGTTGGCCATGCATTTGGTACATTGAAAAAAAAAAAAAGAAATGTAGTATAGTACGAACTAAGCTACAACTGTTTAACAAAACATGGCCAACTGGATAATCAAGTTGAATATAAAACAATTTGAAGATTTAATCTTTTTGTGCTTCTATTTCACCCCACAACCGTCAAATAAACCATAAAGGTTGTTTTTATAAAGAAAAATCCCCATTTCATTCATAAAATAAAACAATTTATAAGTCTAGTAGGTTTTGAAATGATCGACAAATTACATAACCACAAAAAACCATCAAATTTTAGTCACCTAAAAAAACAAAAAACAACCAAAAAAGTCCTTAAAATATAATAAATCAAGTAGACTAGGAAAATAAGGAAACAACCGATTATGTAACCTTAAATTCTACCCTAAAATCATCAATTTTTAAATATAAAAAATTGAATAATCAATTAATTAAAAAATATATATATATTTACCTTCATGTCCACCGGAAACTGCAGAAGGACCGACGATTTTTGGTGCCTTTTGGGCTGCACTTTGTGCATAACGACGTAATGAATGACTTATAATTGCGGCCATTTTGTCTAGAAATCACCCGATTAAAAAATCGTTATATCAATGACAGGAACAAGTGACAGATGATCGTACACAATGTTGCCAAGATGTGGTAATTAATAAAATCGATTTTAATATTTCTTCGCAATAATTCGAATTTTTAATTATAATTGTTTCTAATTGGATTTTGTAATATTGAAATTTTTATTGCGATACAATAAAAATTTTAATCGGGGATTTTCGGGTGTAGGTTGAGAGCATTGTTAATTCGTAGAAAACGTGACATCATTGTTTTATTTTATTTTTAAGTAAATAAAAAGAAATTATCAAAACAAAATTATGAATTATGATTTTCTAATTAGTAATAAATTAATTTTAATTAAGACAACTGTAAATTGAATTGATTTTAGAATCCAGTTAGGGATTTTTTAGTTAATAAGTTTGTTACTAAATAGTAATGTTATTGTTTCTAATTTGTCAGTTTTGCATATAATTATTAAAAATACTTTACACAATACAAATTAATATAATTCTCTAATTGATTAAAAAAAATTTAATTAATATTAATTATAAAAAGAAGAAAACAGAACAATTTAGGGATTTTTTATTGATAGGTTTGTCAAACTGTTTGTCACCAGACAATTGCGCCATCTTCAGTTAATTTTGTGTAAACAGCCACGTCACTTAAATTTTTTCGGGTGTCGTGTCAACGATTATTTCCACTAATATCAATTTTTGTGTACAAATTAATTAATTAATTAAATATAATGAATATATTTCGATTAACTGGTGATCTTGCCCATTTATTGGCTATTATAATTTTATTATTAAAAATATGGAAAACTCGATCCTGTGCTGGTAAGAAAATGCCGGGTTTTTTTTTCTTCAACCCCCTACAAAATCCCAATTATTATTGATTTTTCTTTTAATTCACCATAAAATTAATTAATCAACAAATTCATTTAATTAACGATATTGTTTATTATTTTTAGGTATATCTGGCAAGAGTCAAATATTGTTTGCAATTGTTTATACAACAAGATACTTGGATCTAGTTACGACATACGTTTCATTATATAATACATTGATGAAAATTGTGTTTTTGTTATCATCTTATACAACAATCTATTTAATTTATCGAAAATTCAGAGCAACCTATGATCATAATCACGATACATTTCGTATTGAATTTCTAATTGGACCAGCATTTGTTTTATCTTTACTTATTAATCATGCTTTTACGTTTTTAGAGGTAATTAATTTATTAATCAATTAAAATTTTTTAGCTTTCAGGTAATATGATAATTATAAAAAAAAACTCGTAGATTATGTTAAATAAACAAAAGAAAACCATTGATAAGTTCGTGATAGAGCAAGCTGGTGATAAAGACAATAACAAATGAATGATTTATTACATAATTCATTTGTTATAAATAGTATAATTTACCATAGTCTACTAAATTATTCGTATATATTCGTTGTTGATTATGTATTTGAAACATGGTGTCTTAACTTTATTCAGACATTTGTAAAATTGCCAAATGTCAAAGCGTATGAATAAAGCTACGACACTACATAATGAAAGACATGGCCAACTATTAAGGCAATTCGGTGATACACCAGATATTGTTGATACATTTTGTAGAGTAGGCTGTGCTTTTGTTTATGTAGCGTTGTCGTAGATTTGTTCAATCGTTTGAAAAACTAAATGAATATGTTGTGTAGTATGAACGAAGTTACGACGTCAATTATAAAGTATAAATGGTGGATATTTGTAAAATTGTCAAATGTCATATTTACTAATATATGAATAAAACTACGACACTAATTAATGAAAGACATGGCCAACTAAACTGTACCCCTGGTACATCCTTTAGATGGCTATGATTTTCGTCATTTAGCAATGTCGTAGCGTGGAAGTTGATCTTATAGTAAGTACAGAGTGTCGTAGCTTTATTCAGATTCTTGTAAATTTGTTAAACGTCAAATTAACTAAATTATGAATAAATCAACGACACTACGTAACTTTAGACATGGCCATCTATAACACAGTCGATATTGTTCATATATCTTGTAGTTGGCTATATTTTTGGTTCTGTAGCATTGCCGTAGCTTTGTTCAATTGCTTGAAAAACAGCATGAAAAAATACCAAATGTGTAGTCTGAATAAAGTTACGACAGCAATTACAAAGTACAATAGAAATGATGGAAGTTGATTATATATTTGGTCCATGTTGTCGTAGCTTCATTCGGACACTTGTTAAATTACCAAATGTCAAGTTACAATATTACGTAACAAAAGACACGGCCAACTATGATTCTAAGTGTGATATTGTTAGTTGGCTATGATTTTGATTATGTAGCGTTGTTGTATGTATGAACAAAGTTACGACATCAACTACAAATATAGTAGAAATGATGGAAGAAAGTTTTGATCAGTTTAAATTAATTGGAAATTACTTTTTTTCATTTGTTTTCAGGTATTATGGACATTCAGTATTTATTTAGAGTCTGTTGCAATATTGCCACAATTATTTATGGTCAGTAAAACTGGTGAAGCCGAAAGTATAACGTCACATTATTTATTTGCATTAGGATCATATCGTGGTCTTTATATATTAAATTGGATATATCGTTACATAAATGAACAACATTATGATTTGATTGCTATTGTTGCTGGGATTGTACAAACTGTACTTTATTGTGATTTCTTCTATTTATATATAACTAAAGGTAAGAAATTAAATTAATTAATTAATTAATTTTCAAATTTTCACTTATAGTTAATTAATTTTGAAATTGTTTCAGTCCTAAAAGGTAAAAAACTACAGTTACCCGCTTAAATACACTCTTCAATTTGTGTTTAATTTTAATAATTATTATTTTGTATAAAAATGTTTATTTTTTAAACAAATAAAATGTGTTGTAATGTCACTAAAAAGAAATGTAAGAATAACAAAACAATTTTCTTTCAATCTTATTTCTATTATAGATATATAAACACACATACATAAATACAGATAAGGCAACTCCAATTGAGTACAAAATATGGCATATGGGGACGATACTAGTGTTTCCATATGTATGTATCAATTTGAATTTGCCATACCTGTATAATAATTCTTGTTTGTGAAAAAATAAACCAAAAATATTAATAAATTACGAAAACAATAAAGCATTTTAACATTTTACCAGGCTCCTGCCGCTTATATTGCTGGGGGAGTCCCCCGGTCACCTGGTAGTTTCTTATGATGCGTTCAGGTGGCGCTTCGAACCGAATTTCTTACTCTTCAATATTAGTTTCCATTGATACATCACGGTGGCGCTTGCGATTTTATTGCTACATTGAAATTAAATAATTTTTAATGCAACAAAAATTCTCTTGTATGTTGCTTGTTGGTGACTTTATAGAGAAAAAAACAATTAATAATATTTATTAATTGTAAAAGTTGATTTATTTTAATAATGCTGGAATGCTTCAATAAAGTTGGAGAGTTCGCAAGGTAAACTTGAAATGGGTGCCGCTTCATCAGGGGATTGAAAAAATTGAGATGGACCGGTTAGCAAAACGGTTCTAATTGAAGCCGGGTCGCTTATGCGGACGCTGAAGGAGCCATAAGGGGCGAATTAGAGAGAAAACATCAATTATAGTGAGAGGAATTACCAGGGGTGGTCCTCCCATAGACATTTCTGGGATTTTCAACTCGAAGAAGAACCAAGGAGTTCCTAGAATTGAACAGAAGTCAATAAGGCAGATCGCGGGGCTGTGCTGTGAGGAAGCACCTCAATAATATTGGGGTGGTAGAGGACCGGACAGGTAGTGCCTGTGAAGAGGAAGATGAAACTGCACTTCACATCTTAAGCTACTGTGAGGGCTTAAAGCATCTCAGAGAATGGCATGTAGGAAGGAAATATATCACTCCTGGAGAAATTAAAAATACTCCCTTAAATAGCATTCTGGATGTTATTAAAAATACAGAACTGCTGAGGAAACGCTCTTAACCCAAATTAGGTGTGTTGGGGAGTACAAAAGGCGTTTTAGGCCGAGGTACAGTGGGGGAAGTACCACAGCTCGCATGTCAGGGAAGGAAAGGACTTCACACGAAGCATAGAAAACAATGAAACTCAGTAAAAACAGGAATATATTTGGCAGCACCGGAAATATTGCCATTTATTCTAATTGGGGTTAAATGTAGCTCTCTTAAAATAAATCAAAAAAAATCAACTTAATTATTAGTCAATTAGAACTAAACAATTAATCAATAAATTGCCGAAAGATTAAAAATCTAAAATATCACGTGACCAATATTTAGTTATTTATAATTGATGTTAAAATTCACTAAAATCCCTAGATGTTTTACGAAAAAAATTAAAACAATTTTTGAGGGGCTAGTAGAGAAACAAGAGTGCAATGGAGTGTGGTGCCGATAATTAAATAAAATGGCCGAATTTATTCTAAACCAATAGCAATATCGAATGATTACAGAAAACAATCGCTAACTCCGCCCAATTTTTGGATTTTTAAACTTTTCTACCAATTAGATTTCAATACTTTTATCAAGTAAACTTTTGAACCAATCAAAATTAAACAAATCATCATTGGGGCCTATAAAGATGAAATTATAGCAAATCAAGCTTTTGTTTTTATTTATTTATTTCTTTATTTATTTAAAACAGTACATACATTATAAATATATTTCTTTTGTTTTGTTTTGTTTCTCTCTAAGAAATACCTTTATTTTCTTTCTCTTTCTTATTGTGCTTAAATATACACAATTATACAATAATTTTTAATAAATCACATAGTTTTTGATATGTTCGTTTGTTTTCTTCTTTTTTTCATGTTAACATTTAAGATAATTGACTTTTTCGCATTAATTAATTAATTAAATACAATTTAATGAAAATAAAGATAGGAAATAAAATAAAAAATTATGTATTACATCTAGAAGATTGTCTTGAAGGAATGTTTTTATACAGGGTGCCTCACGGTGAGTGGCCCCTCATTTTAAGTGGGATTATAACCTAAAAATTGGCCCTAATTTTGTCAAAGCAGGCTTAGATAGAACTTTGAGACTAATACAGAATATACCACAGTATTTTAACAGGCAGTTGACCATGCTTTTTTACAAATGTCATATTTACAAAAGTGTGAACAAAGTTACGATTCTATTTGTTAAAGTCACGGCCAACTATAACAAATTACTGATATTATGTACAACAATATTTAATCTCGCAGTTGGCTATAATCTTGGTGAATAGAGTCGTAGCTTGCTTCATACTTTACAACATTTGACAGTTGTTCAATTGAAGAAACAAGCAAACGAATTAAGTTACGACACGATGTAATCAAGACATGGCCAATTTCGTATACTTTAGGACATAAAACAAGTATCTAAATATGTTAAAAATTATGACATTTGGCAACACAACTTTTACTACCGGCAATGAGACACTCTGTAAACAAAAAAATTAAGCCAGTATAAAAATAATTGAAAAAAATAAAAATAAACTAGAATCAGTACGGTCGCCAAACACTACTTAAGTCACTATTTTGATTATTATTGTTATTATTATTATTATGATTAAGTGATGTCCTTTCTGTTTCATCTAAATCATCATCTTGTACAATTATTGGTGTTGTTGTTGTTGTTATTGTTGTTAAATCCATTGTTGTTGATGCTGTTGTTGTTGCAGTTGTTGTTAAAAATTGATCCAATTTATCGAAAACAACATTAGCCCCAACACCCCCGCCCCCATTACCGCCACCACTGCCGCTATGATGCAAATGGAAATGGATTTGATTTTGATTAACAGTTGAATATAAGTGTGGATATAACACCATCGTAGGTGGCGGCGGTGGCGGTGGTGGTATTGGTGGTAGTGCACCGCCACCCCCACTACCCCCGCTAAATTGTTGATTATTTGTTGGTATTGGTGTATTATAATAATTATAATTATTTGTATATTGTTGTTGTTGTTGTTGGTGTTGTGGTGTTGTTGAATTTGTTGTCCAATTATTTGGATAATAAATATTATTATCAATTTGATGATAACGTGGACTACTTGATAATGACGATGGTGTTGTTGAACACGTTATCATTGTTTCTAAATCAGATTTTGCACTATTTAACATTGTTGGTGATGTTAATGATGTATTAATATATTCAGTATGATGACCAGAATCGGGTAGAACTGGAACAAAAAAAATTGAAAAATATTAATAATTACACGTAAACCTCAATTTACACGGTATTCAAACAGCACGATTTGATTCACATTTATATAACTTATGAATTGTACGATTTGATTCATCTCGCATTAAGTTTATACACAGTATTCGAATAACACGTTTTGATTCCTTACAAGTCTCGATTTACACAATATCCAAATACTACGATTTAATTCATTTAATCCTAAATTTCTACTTATACGTCATTTAAATTCGATAATTTAATTCATTTCGAATTAAGTTCCGATTTACACGGTTTTGAAATCATATGATTTAATTCATTGCAAATTATGTTTCGATTTACACGATTATCGATTAACCAGGTTTGATACACATTTATACAATATTCGACTTGTACGATTCAATTCACGTCACATAAAGTCTCGATTTACACGATATTCGGATAACACGATTTCGTTCGTTTCAAATTTCGATTTCCAGTGTATTCGAATAATACGGTTTGATTTATTTCTTAAATTTCAACTTATATGACTTTCGATTTAGACGTCAGTTTAATAACACGATTTGATTTTTTTCGATTTACACCGTATTCAAATAATACGAAATGACTCATTTAGTTTTAACCTTCGATTTACACGATATTCAAATAGTTAAGTTTCAGTTTATTTCGTAATTTCAAATTGCATAATCCGCGATACATTAGATTTCGATTTACACGGTATTTAAGTAATACGATATGATTCTTTTCGTCTTAAGTTTTGACCTACAGTTTAAATTATATTTTGAATTGCACGATTTAATTCATTTCGTATTAGGTTCCGAATTACACGGTAATCAAATTTCCAGATTTGATACAATTTTGGATTAATTCTCGCTTTACAAGAAAAAAAGAAACTTACTAAGGGGTTGTTAAGGGGTAGTCGTTGATATATCATTTAAATGTTCGTTTGAATACCTTCAAAGTCTACATTCGAACAGTACGATTTGATTCATTTCGTGTTAAGTCTCGGTATTAGAATAACACGATTTAATTTGTTACAAGTCTCGATTTACACGGTATTCGAATAAAATTTAGGAATTCTTACATAGTTTGGTATTACAGAAGAAAAAAACAAAAACCGATCCAATTATTCCATGTTTTAAATATAAGTATCTATAATCGCACCGAAAATAGTGCGTTTATAGATTTATAATAAATATGTATGCAATTATAATTTATTTACCTGTCGGTAGATGGAGCGGTGTTGTATGTTGATGATGTAAACTTGCAGGATCTTGATGTGGATCGTAATAACTAGCCTGCGGACTATATGAATTAGTATAGGGTGGATATTCGGCCCATGAAGGACAATGTGTTGTTGAACCGCCACCATTCGTTGAATGTAAAGTCCCATCTGTAAAATTACAACAATAATAATTATTACTACTATTATTATTAATATTATTTATTAATAATTTGCATACAATATGGAAGAAATTTATAGATACAGGGTGTATCTATAAATATTTCATTCCACTGTATTCTTGACATTTAGTGGTGGTAATTACAGTTGGCCATGCTTAAGTTAGGTAGTGTTGTAGATTGTTTCATATTTATATGAATATCGGAACAAAATCACGTGTCTTAAAGGCACAGCCAATTGTGATACAAACTATCATGGCACTCGATATTTATCAGTAATTAACAAACAACTGAATTACAGGACTAAAACCAAATGTGAGATGGAATAGTTTTGAATACACCCTGTAGATTTGTGTATGACATTAATAGCATAAATAATCAAGTTGGCTTGTGTGTCATTTGTTTTTTATTTGGAAAAAATCTTCAAGAAAACAATAACAATATTAAAAGAAAGTAGGCTTAGAATTTGATAATAATCAAAATAATAATAATAATAATAATAATAATAATAATAAAATGTTTATAATAAATAAAATTTTCCATTGTTTATTAAATTATAAAAAAAAATTACTATAAACAATAAATGTCGGGGAATTTGGGAATTCTATAAAATCGGATTTCAAAGAAATGGGTGTTGAAATTTATACAGGGTGTATACTATACAACAGTATTTTACCTCTCACAGTTGGCTATGACTTTGTTTGAATGCATTATTCGTAGCTTAATTCGGACATTTGAAAAATTCTTTAATAAATATCAAGTTTATAATAAAGTATGAACTTAACTACGACATCAGGTAACTAAATACACAGCCAACTACGAGGCGGAAGTCGTGGTGTTTACCCTGTATAAGTTCTATCCACCATCTACATCAAGATTTCCGTTCATGAAAACTAGAATAAACATACAGAGTATCCCATTTAAGACTGCCACCTCTCGTATAAAAACTGATAATTGTACAATTTAGAACGGACATTCGGTATATTTTATTAAGAATATTATAGTAGTGGTGGAAGGTTAAGCGAATAAGCCTTGAATTAATGTAAATAGTGGATTTTTACATATACAAATGGGGAAAATCAGTTTTTTAGTACAACAAAATAATATAAAGGGGAATACCGATATAATTAATAATTTATATCAATATTAATTATACATATAATGGAATTTTTTCCTAATCTGTATTTATATGTAAATAAAAAAATAAACAGAATCCGCCACTGAACACTCTTTTTAGTATGCATTAAAAATATATTGTATAGTTGGCCATGTTTTTGGTGACGTAGTGTCGTAGATTGCTTCATACTTTATTTGACGTCTTTTTCATTGAAAAAAAAAACAATATACGTCATCAATGCATAGTCAATTGCTCGCGGTATTTTTCTAATACGTATTTATACGTAAATTAGAAAAAATACAGAGTCCGCCACTAAACACTAATTTTAACATATACGTGTAGATCGTAGATTACTTCATATTCTACTACATTTGACATCTTTTCCATGAAAATGAAGCACATACGTCATCAATGCATAACCAATTATTCGTAATGTTTCGTATTTATATGTAAATTAAAAAAATACAGAACCCGCCACTAATTATTACTTTTTCTTATAAATATTTACTATTTTAACTAGGGATACAAATAAATACAGTACAGGTAAATGTAAGTAGAAACATAGTTTGTGGGCTGTTTTGCGTGAGATTTGATACAGTCCATTTACAAAATATTTGGTTTGAAAAATAATAAATGTCAAATTTATAGTAACAACATTGCTTGACAACTTGTTTTTAAATTTCCAATATACAGATCTGGTGAAGGTTAACAGAAACATAAGTTTATAATTAACTTATTATTAGTTCGAATGAGATGTCGTAGATGGCGCTCTGTTGCAATACAGTATACTTCAATATTACAAGGTCGCAGAGGTTCTTTTTTCTTTTTCCTGTCTTTATTTCTTCCTTTCTCTTCTGTTTTCGTTTATCACTTTCTCTATTTCTCTGGTCTTTTTCTTTCTATTTTTCATTTGTTCTTCATTACCTTAGTTTCTTTTCTCTCTCTTTCTTTGTCTCCTATCTCTCTCGCTATTTTATTTCTGAATGATGTTTTTTTTATGCAAGAGTATTTATAAGTGGAGCAACCCATTAATTTAAGTAACGAGCCACCGCTGTATATTATAATCTTCTATATTAAATACTGACTTAAATAAGTTACTCATGCATGACGTATTCTTATTGTGTATTGTATAAGGATGATTTCTTCAACGAAAATTCTATTATTATTATCATTATTATTCTTATTGTTAGTAGATATTGTAAGTTTCTTTCCCATAAAACAACGAATCGGTGAAATAAAAAAGAAGCACGCCAATGGCCAATTTCTGTCGTACGTCAGTCGTGCGACAATCGCGGCTAATATCTAAAGCTTTATACCTCCACATTTTCGTCATAAAGCTCTGTATTTTGTGGTTAATTATTATTAGTACTTAGAGTAAGGTCAGGTTTTATTAAATGAAAGATGTGCTACAAAAAAAAAAGTATAATGACGCAATATAGAGTTGGCTATGCGTTAATTTACCATATTGTTTCTTTTTTTTTGCATTAATTGAAAAACCGTGAAGTATGAACCAAGCTACGACATCGTTACTTAATCGAAATGAAGCCAACTGAGCGAGATGTGGGATAGAGTGTTATCGTATTGTGTTCTACATCCTGTCAAATTGGTATTTTTATGAATGAATCTGCGGTTATATTTCTAAAAATAATAAAAAATTATAATTTTCGAGGAGAAAATTGCTCAATTTTCTCTATTTATATCAAACTTAGCTACAACAAAAACGAAAGAAACTAAATAAAATGAGCGTAAGGAAATTATGAGAATTTTTTTGACGGTTCAATAAACTTAAATAACGTACCAATAAAGAAAATAAAAAACAAACGATTATGAATAAACAAGAAGAAGAACAAAAAACAAGAAAGTTGTAGTAGCCGATGATGAAAGAATAATGCGTGAGAGACTACAAGACTGATTCAATATACAGATAAGGCATTTCAAATAAGTACACAGAAAGGGACAAATATAATAATAACAGTCATATATTGTGTTTGTACTAGAAATGCCTTAACTGTAGACGTTATTATTAATAAGACAATCAAATATACCTGTTGTCACTGTTTTATTAAAACAATCGAATAATTTTTAAATGAGAACAAGAATGAAAACAAAAAAAACAAAAAACAAGAAAGTTATACCAGGTGTATTCAATCTTGCAGTTGGCCATGCTTTTGGTTACGTAGGTTTGTTGTTTTTCCGGATATTAAGAAATGCCAAATTTAGTGAAGTATGAAACAAGCTACGACACCACGAGATTGGTCTCTAAGTAGGCTGTGGAACACAGCTTACTTAAAGGTGAAATATTGTTTATACACCCTGTAGTAGTTAGTCTATATTCAGGATGGAAACAAAAGAATAACGCCTGAAAGACTACTTGAGTCAATTGGAAACACTTTTAGACTCAATCAACAGATAAGGCGTATCAAATAGGTACATAAAATCGGATAAATATAAGTACTGTCCATACTTTGTGTTTAAACTCGAGTTGCCCTACCTGTATGCGTTATTATTAAGAATCAAACATGTACTATATTATTGACCGTAATGTAAGAATTTAGATGGCGCTGACATCAATTCAACTTTGTTCAGTTGGCCATGCTTTTATTATACATAAAGTCGTAGTTTGATTCATACTTTATTAATATCGACATTTGTTGACGTATTTTTTAACAACAAATAAACAAATCAAGTTACGACGCTCCAATTAAACAACTTTCTAAACAATTTTAAGCGCCATCTAATGTTTCAAAGTATAATAACGTTCATTAAAAACACTATACAGGGTGTACAATGCTAATTCACCTCATAGTTGGCGCTACTTTGATTCGGTTGTTTGTTTTTTAATTGGAAAAAATGACAGAATATGACGCAAGTTACAGCTTCCTTCATGAAATAATTTAAATAATTCTTAATCTCAGTTACGCCATTGAAAGACAATTGCCACGCGACATTACTTGTTCTGTCTCTGTAATTGGTAGGCAGGTAGACTATTCAAGGTCAGTTAAAACGTGCCACAGACCAGGCGTCTTTAAATAACCAAATGTACAAGGTGTACATCATTATTTTCATTTGCAGTTGGCTATGTGTTTAATAACTAGAGTCGTAGCTTATATCATACTTTTACTGTTCAATTTTCGACATTTCCAATTGGAAAACAAGCAACCGATTCAAGCTACGACGCTACATAACTAAAGCATGGCCTACTATAAGGTAAAATTATACACCCTGTATACTAGACATATTTTAGTAAATAAATAAGTAAAGTGTACGTATTTCGAATATTTTAATCGTACAATCAACTTTACATATAAATAATTATTTAAATTAATTAATCAATAAATTTTTTAATGTCTTTAACCTTAATTATAATTTCATCTAGATACCTGTTTTTTCTCTTTCATCAATTGTTCAATTGTTTAGACAATTGAACAATATAACTGGATTTTAAGTTGAGTGTGCATTAAGTAGTGTTAAGAATATTAATTAACGACTCTATCTCTCTTGCGATGTGTTTATGTTTTTTCTTGATTGTGCTTTTTTGCAAAGCCTACTCTATTTGTGTTAATTTCCACTTTTATCCTGTTTTGTTTTTCTTGTTCCTGTATTTTCCCATGGCCTACTCTATCAATGTTGATTTTAAATTTACTCTCTTTCTCTCTCTGTTCTACTCGATAACTTTTCTTCTTGTTTTTGCATTTGTTTTATTCTCCGTGTTCTCACTCGATGCGTGTTTGTTTTTTCGTCTCTGTATTAGTTTTTTCCATAGCCTACTCTATTAATGCTGATTTTAAGTTTATTCTATTTCTGTCCCTCTTTCACTCATTGGATTAAACGTACTTTATACTCTCTCTTTTTTTCTGGGGACACTTTTTCTCCACTGCATTTTTTGCATAGCCCACTCTATCAATGTTGATTTTTACTCTCTTCCGTTCTCTGTTTCACTCATTGGATACCTTATTCTCTCCCTCTCTCTCTAACGATGCGTTTGTTTTTTTTTCTGTTTTTGTTTTCGTTTTTTTACATAGCCTACTCTATTTGTATTAATTTTCACTTTATCCTCTTTCTCACTCGATGTTTTTGCATTTATTTTTATTGCATAGCTTACTCTATTGGTGTTGATTTAACATACTTTATTCTCTCTTTCTTTCTATCGAAGCGTGTTTGTTTTTTTTTTGTCTTCTTTTTCTTGTTTCTGCATCGTGTTTTTTTTGCGCATAGCCTACTCGATTGGTGTTGATTTTCAGGAAATTTAGTCCGAATTGATTGCCTTTTTTGTATAAAAATTGTTCGAATAAAAATTGTGTGGTTTGTGTACTATAAGGTGAAACTGATTGGGAATCAGTCAAGCAGCAAATATTGTATCTCTCTAATATTACACGCACACACATATATACATATATACAGGATGTCCCGTTTTGAAGTGTAGTGAAAGAAATAAATCAATATCAGGAGTAATTTACTTCAAAGATGGCCATGCTTTTGGTAAATAGTATCGTAGCTTTGTCCATAGTTTATTAATAAATTATATGAATGGCCGAATAAAGCTACGACACTAGCGAAAAAAAGCGAGTTAAAATATCCCGGGTACACCTTGTATATTTGGATAAATAATAAAGAGATGCTACTACACAGTTTTATTCACGAACCGCCTCTGGTAATAATAACAATAATAATAATAATAATCTTAGACAGGACATTCACCGTGAGACACCCTGTATAAAGATCGTCTCATTCAAAGAGAAAGAGGGTAAATAGATAGTTGTCGCCATCATTGTTATAGTCAGATTGAATTTCGATTATAGCAGTATACAGTAGTAGGCCTTTTACACATGAACGACTCGTCAATTATTTATAAATAAACAAACAAACAATAAAAAAAACATGGCAACTTTAATAATAATAATAATAATAACAATAATAATAAATAGAAATATGAAATTTTTAAAATTATGCAACAGTGTTGTTTTTTTCAAATAATTCCCTAAATTTCCCACCAGAAAGTAGAGCAAAACTGAGTACGTCCCTGTCTACAATTTGTCTTGTAAGTTGGCTGTGGAACGGATGGATACGCTCAGGTATATTGACTAGTTTCTTGAACACCTGATGGTGTATTTAAGTATTAAATATTAACATGACTAAAACATGATTATTTATATCACGACTACTGTGACTTGGCTATTTTTGAAATAACAATAAACAGAGAAAAAAAAACAGTTGAAAACAGGTACCCGAAGAAGAATAGAAGAAGACAGCAACAATAACAAGTGTATGAAAGAAAAGGATGAAAAACAGCAACCAGTGACTAGATTTTTCGTTTCGGTTCGAATTATAAAACAGTCCGGTCCTGTATTTCTCCATTAAAGACGCATCGTTTGTTCTTTTTTTAAATCGCTGTTAACTTGATTTTTTCTTTATAATGATAGGCTACTAGATGGGAGGTCAGACAAATTTCAATTTCCGGTTGTTTTTGATGTTCTTTTTTTCCAGAATTCTGTATGTATCGTTGTCCAGTGGTGTAGTATCGGTGAAATGGGAAAATTTTTCGTCACTTTTTGAAATGCTACCACTTTGTTACGCTCCTGGTGGTTGCCTTGATTTTTGCAATCTTTGTACCTCTATTTGGATGTGTAACAGGAAAAACTTATGGGGTTTCCAAAGTCGTCTGTAACTACAATGATGTGTGTGTATTTTAACACGTGTTGGATTAATTTACACGATTTTCTCGGTAAAAAATTGAATATTCACAGCGTGTACAGGTGTACGTGTGCTTATTTTGAAGCCCAAAAATGGAAACGAGCAACTTTTCTTGTCAATGAATGAATTTATACTCGATCTAGTCACTAAGGTTTTCTACAAAGGCGCCAAATTTGAAAACAACCAATGATCTACAAGTACATCATTAAAAACAACACTTTTGCGTAATTATTTAATTGCAATACCAATTAATTGTAAATATAGATAAATTTTTTAACCAGTGATACCAACATTATTTTGATTATGGATTAAAAGAAAAGAATATTAGAAACACAGAAAGTTTATCCTTTTTGTTATACAGGTGTACAACCATACTGTCGGTGTTTAGGTTTTGAAGTGTCGTAGATTGGTTCATATTTCACTAGATTCATCATTGGTTAATGTATTTTTTAAATGGCCGAACAAAGCTACGACGTTACGTATTCAAGTCAAAGCAAAATACGATTTATAAAATACTACTGTACACCCTGTAAATTGAAGCATATCTGTTTTTATTTAGTGTTAATTGCATTCGTTTCGTGTTAAGTTGGATTTCTTATTGATAAATTATTGATATTGTCTCAAGTTATGTCTTTAAGGCCGATTCTCCTCCCCCTGCATAAGGTTTCAATTTCAACAAATTAAGATTTACTACAACAAATCGAGATTTTATAATGTGCTGTGTTATACGAGGGAAACTTAAGTACTACATATCAAATTAACACTAAACATATAAGTGGTTAAAAATTGAAAATTCCATTTACTACATATAGTGCAACGCAAAAATTCTTTTTTAAACAATCGTGTTATACGAGGGAAAATTGTTTTAGTAGTTAAACTAAAATTTGTACTGATATTTAATTATTATACAGATAAAGGAAGTAGGCATTATTTTGAGACACTCTGTATCAGTGCAAAATTTCATTAGTCATCTCTTGTTAGAATTCATTTGAACTAATTCATTTTCAGTTGTTTTGACGAATAAGTTAAAATTTCCATTCAATGTGATAAAATAAAAGCTAGTCCCTATATAACAAGTTTGCTATAAAAAGCCGCATTAAAAGAAGGGATCTTTTTTTATAAAAGAAATTGAAATTTTCTTTTACTTATGTATGTCTTCTTTATAAATAACCGTGCTAAAAGAGGGGGCCTTGCTTAATGAAAAAAATTGAAATTTTCATACACTACATCTGAAGAAACACAAAACGATCCTCAAATAGGTATATCTTTTATTAGAAAGAATCGTATTATATGAGGGACAATTTGTATGCATATTAAGACACTATTTTGAGGCACTCTGTATTAATTTTTTTTGCGCAAAATTTCATGAGTCATCTCTTGTTAGAATTAATTTAAATTAATTCACTTTCAGTTGTTTTTATGAACAAGTTGAAATTCCCATAAAATAATAATAAAGATAATAACAGTGACAATAATAATAATAATAATAACCTTCTGTTTGCATTTGTATTATTTATACAGGGTGTACATCTGTATTCCACCCAAAGTTGGCTATGGCTTGGTTACGTAGTGTCGTAGAAACGTACGTGCACCATCACACAGTTGGCTATGATTTGAGGTAAGTATGTTCGTCATGTCGTTACTTTCTTCATACTCCACAGCACTATATGTATAGCTGTATTTCTCCTCGCAGTAGCCTATGACTTTGTAAGCGTACATCAGTTTCTTGTTTCAACTTTGTAGTCTGCATTACCGACATGCTCTTGTTTTAACAGATTGTCGGTATTGCAGATTGCTAAGCTGAAACAAGAAGCAGACCTACGTTCACAAAGTCATAGACTATTGCCGTGAAACACCTCGTATTTGACATTATTGGTGTATTTTTAAAAGTGTTAACAATGTTTTTTAATTGAAAAATATCCACCGTAGTGAAGTAAATGAAACAATCTACGACAAGCATGGCCAACTATGATTATCTGAAATATCGTTGTACACCCTGTATAATAGTGTTAAGAAGCCAAAATAATTGACTTATTTAGCTACTGAAATAGTTCCAACATCTTTTTTATTGTTATTGTTGCTCAAGAGGAAACTGTCTTAGGGTTTCTTTGCTCTTTTTCTTATTTTTGTTAGTCAATAATAATAATCATAATAATAATAATAACAACAACAGCAACTTGATCACGTTACTTAAGTCACATTGAAATCTAGTTGGTGAATTTTCGAGGCTTGCTTGTCAATTTTTTTCAAACACACACACACACGTAACTATAACCGTATTTTTAAATCAAGTGGCCAAAAAATCAAAACAAAACAACAACGAAACAAAAAAAAAAACGACCACCCACCTTGTTAACTTGATTTTGATGGTTTCTCTACTACAACTCGTACTACACATACACGCACATAAGATCGAATTCTTCTAAAATTTGTCTTTTTTTTGGGTCATTTTTCAATAATTTTGCAACAATAAGTGAGAGAAAGAGAGAGTGAGAGAGCGAGAGTTAAAGAAAAAGATAGAAATCAAACAACTGTTGCGGAAATATTTTGTGAAAATTATTGTTATTGTTGTAAAAAAGTCACGAAAGACTTGATTTGAGAGTCATTCAAGGGTTTAATTTGCAAATCTTGTTTTCAAAAAAACAGAAGATAAAACAAGAAACAAAGAGTAAATCGTTTTAAAAAAAAGGCAGAATAAATAAATCCAATTAGAGCAACAAGGATAAAAAATAAAGATGGAAAATTAGAGTGACTAATTATAAAATTAGAAATAAAACAATTAGTTCAGTGTGGATAATTTTTAAAAGACAATAGTAATAACAATAATAATAATGATAATAATCAAGGTTAAGATTTTCGAGTTATCCATGCTTTTATTGGAATATCATAGCTGACTTGACATTTTGCAAATGTAAAATAAACGGCCGAACCAAGCTACGACATTATATAACAAATGCATGGCCAACTACGAGTATTGTTACTGATCAATAAAAAGGGATGCTGTAATGTTTATACACGAGCCGTCCCTGATTTTTTCCTTTTTTCATCTCAAATAGTATTTCTCTTCTACATATTTTTAAATAAAACACAATAATTTAGTTAAATAAAAGTGCATTCTGCTCATATAAATTCATCTTGTAGCTGGCCATATCTTTGGTTTGACAAGGTCGTAGCTTGGCCCATACGTCACTATTAAGTTTGACTTTTATTAATGAGTTGTTGAATGAACAAATTAATGTACGAACCAAGCTACGACATTAAGTAATAATGTCTTACATCTTACGTTTTCAACTGAGAAAACAAATAAACGAATCAAGTTACGATATTGCATACCAAATTTGGCATCTGTTGATGTATTTTGTAAGCGTCTGAACAAAGCTACGACACTACCTACCAAAGACATAGTTAACTGCAAGGTTAACCTGTATATCTATCGAGTCGTAACTTAATTGATTCATAGAAAAAACAAGTGTATGAACCAAACTCAGACATACGTAACAAAAAAAAAAGAAGCCTACTGCATTTATGGTACAACCTATATAACAACAACAAAAAATTAGCTACTACTAGATGAGAGATTAATATCGAAACTTTAACTTAAGAGAAGTTTCAATAGAGGGTGGTGTGAGTGAGTAAGGGGGTGGATTAATTAAGAAAACTGGCGACAACATGCTATTAATAATGTCCATGTCAACACCATCCAAGATAAGTCACAATAATAATAATAACAATAACAATAATAACAAAGATAAGATTATAGAAAAGTGAAAGAGTGAGTGAGACAGATGTGGGGTTAAATTCTGTCAAAATATCCTCCCTCCATCCACTACCACTACCACTACCACCATCGTTTCTATTAAGGACCAATTATCGAAGTGTCAGTAGCACACCCTTAAAGGTTGTGGTTATTATATAGAGGACGTTTCACTTTCTCTATCTAACTGTATACTATAACCATCTTTGTCTATTACACAAATTAAATGACGATTTAGGGATTTTTTCTAGAAAATTTACAGAATACGAGCCTATTTTAATAAAAACTGAAAATTAATTCAATCTAAATTCACTCACTTAATAGAAGATTGATAAGAATATAACGAAATGAAAATCACTAACTTTACCTGATTTAATGCCTTACAAATCTAGTAACTTTATCTATACTTAGTTGGCATTACAACTGAATTATCACGTGACAATAACAAAATTCATAAGTTGTCACATATATCTGGTTAGCTATGCTTTATTCGTTGTTTAGTAAATAGGGCATTTGTTTTCCAAGTGTCCGAACAAAGCTACGACATCCAAGCATAGCCAACTGCAAGGTAAAATCGCATGGTACACTCTGTAGAGTAATGATTTATTGAACTTAATTTAAGCTAGGCTTAAGTACAATTTTGAGAGCTAATTCCATTTGCAATGAAATTTAAGGAGGACTATAATAGAATAATAAAGTACAACTATTGAATAATCAAGGAAAATCATTGATTGATTGATATTGATTCTTCTTTTGTTTTATTTATTAAAGGAGTATTTTATAAGAAAGCGTAACAATTTCAAATAATAATAATAATAATAATAATGAAAAAAAAACTATTATATAGATGGTAATATTCAATTTTTGCACAATTACACTATTATTATAAATTTATTGTCCCCTTTACCCACCTGCCCCCTGTATTTCCTCACATCTATAGTATAATCTGACGGCTTTCCGGTTGAATTTCATCACGTTCTATATTTATCTCTCACTCATTCTTTATCATTATCCATCTCTTTCTGTCTTTCTTTGATTTTCACTTATTGTTAGTCAATAAATCCTCCATGAAATCTTCTCCCCCCCTTGATTCTCCTTTCCCTCCCCCTATAAATTCAACTGTTACCAATAGTTTTCTATTAGAAATTGATCATTTATCATCAATGAAAAGAGAAATATTTCATTCACACGATTATTACTACCATTATTATTATTACTACTATTATTATTATTAATATTGTTATTATTAGTGTTATTTTTATTATACCGCACGGATTACGTAGTGCCGTCGCTTGATTCGGCTGCTGGTTTGGTTAATTGAAAAATATGTCAATAAAAGTATGAAACAATCTACGACAATGTTTATTAAACGCATGGCCAGTTGACCCACGTTCACAAAGTCAAAGGCTACTGCGAGGAGAAATACCGTGAAACACGCTATATGTAGACGTTCTGTATATCTTATACAAGGTGAATTAAAATAATGCAGACCGTATACAATAAAATTTGTTTGTGTTCCTTAAAAGTGTAATACACCTTAAGATTAGCTTATTCTGTTTTAATTTTGAAATACCAGTGGCGTCACTATAGTATATATCTGTCCATCAAAAATTTGATTGTATAAAATAGGATATGAACAAAATTTCATCATCCAGTAGGCTATGCCCTGATTATACATTGTCGTAAATTGATTCATATGCTTTAAACATATTAAATATAAAGTAGCCTACGCTACTAGCTAACCAAGATATTGCCAACTGTGATATAAAATATCATTGCACACCCTGTATAAAGCTAACCATGGTAAAACTAAATGAAATAAATAGAAAATAAAGCCGGCCATACACAATAAGATTTGCTTACCATTATTACTTTTACAATTATTGACTAAAAAGTTGCAGAAAGCGGAAAAATTCACATAAACAATAATAAAACAGTACATTACACAAAAAAAAACAATAAAAGTCGACAAAATAAAATAGAAAGTCTTCTAATTGATTAAAAATAAGAAAAAAACATGTTTAAAATTATAAAATTTGAGGTTATAGTTTTGATCTATAAACAAGGAGTATCTATCATTTAATTCGTCAATGATATCAACGTAAGGATACAAATTTTACCATACGTTTCGATATAAAAGTTACTAGTTCTATAAGGTTGGTAGTTAATTCAAAATTCTATACAAGGTGATTAAAAATTTGCTTTGCTTACCTTGTGAATCTTGTTTATAAATGGAATTTTGTGATCCATCACTACTACTTTGTGATAATGGTGTTAATGTTGTACGTTGTTTCTTATTATAAGCTTCCAAATCACGTAAATGCGTTGAAAATGGACTTTCAAGAAATTGTGGCCGTTGTCCTAAACCAATAGCACGATATGATGCATGCTGGCCAACTGTAAAATATCAAAAACTAAATTTAAAAAAAATCAAATAATTTACTAAAATAATGATCAAGCGCTATTTAATTTTGCAAAGTTGGTGCTTGGTAAATATAGTCTTTTTTTCTTTTGTTCACTTGTTAAGTCTTACCAACTGTCCATTACTGGGAAATCTCTTACCAACCTCCAAATATAATTTAAGATTTGGATTGGTAAACAGCGCCACTGTTACAAAAATTCGCCGTTTCTTTTAAAAGTTTACTCCTAATGGAGTTTGGAGTTCGAAAAAATCTAGTAGGCCTTACACATTTCAATGAATAAACAAACAATTGAACCACGTTACTAGGATACCACCTAAAACAGTCATAGCTAACTGAGAACTATCATTGTACACTCTGTATAGGTAAAATACAGTCTGTTTCACCTAAAAATGATTAAATTTTGTATTGATATCTATTATTAGATGGGGCATACTGTATAATTGTAATATCAATCCAGGAAGTCATCAGATCTATTATTGTCTATCCACTACTACTACTACTACTATTACTACCACTAGCGCCACTACTACCACCGATCATTTCCGGCCTATTCGCCATTTCCGATCCAACTATCATCATTATTATTATTATTAATACACGTGAATTATTTACAGAATTTTATGTCCCAGTTGATGAGACCCTGCTGTTATTATTACTACTATTATCATTATTACCAACAACAACAACAACAACAATAATAACAACAGCATCTGTTAATGATTTGTCCTAATTAACTCACACCAGTTAAATTTTACATGCACACACATACACACAAATACTAATACAAAATCAACTCATATATCCAATCCAATAATTAATCCCATCTTTCTCTTACACACGCACATACATCACTGTCTATTATAATATTTTTTTTATTTTCTAGTTAATTGTTAACTTATTGTACGCAAATTAGATAAAGATAGATTTATATACAGGGTGTACAATGATAAATCATCTCGCAATTGTGATGTCTTTAACTATGTACTATAGTAGCTTTGTCTATACTCCCCTAAATTTGACATATCTTCATGTGCTTTTGAGCAGTGTGGTCGAATAAAGCTACGACACTACACAACGTAATTCATAGCCAACTACACGAGGCGAAATATTGTTTATACCGGTACGTACTAGACAGTGCCGTAGTTTTTGAATGTCAGAAAATTTAGCTCAAATTTGGGCCAACATTTAGCCAAAATTGTTGTTGTTAAGAATGTATAAATTTAGTCTAGTCTTCAATTTTGTACGTTTAATAGCGCCCCCTACTGTCAAACCGCCCGCTATTGGAGCACCCACCTATCACCCCTTTATTACGTCCCTGTAAATACACCAACACAGAATATACGTGGGTACGTACACGCATACATTTACATATAAATAAATAATGAACTTGTCTGGGATTTGTAATTGGTGCAATAAATTGTGCCAGAATTAATGATTAGTTTGACCGATAATATTAATTAACAAAAATTCTCCATTTGTAACTTTAATATGATTAAAAAAAAAATAGTACGGTTATGTCTAATTTAAAGAATTGTTATCATAATTTAAATTCGGCGCTTTAATTTAGTTGAGTAGGAGAAAATTTATAGGTTATGTAGATATGAAAACAGTAAGTAAGATTTCGAACTTGCTATACAGAGTGTACAACGGAATTTTATCTCGCAGTTGGCTCTGCTTTTCGTTACGTAGCATTGTAGATAAGTTCGGACATTTAAAGATACAATAACAAATATCAAATTTAATAGTATGAACAAAGCTACGAGTCTATGAAGCTAAGACACAGCCAACTCTGCGATGAAATATTGGACTGTTTTCAACTGAAATATTTAGTCTAGGATGTTCAGTAAATCCAGTTATTTAGCATAAAGTTTTAAATTAACTGCCAACCTTATAATCAAAGGACTAGTAATTTTTACATGGAAACGTATAGTAAAATTTGTATCATTACATTGGTATCACTGGCGAACCAAATCCTACTCATTTGTTTACAGATCAAAATGTAACCTCAAATTTTATATTTTTGAGCATGTTTTTCTTATTTTTGATAAATTAGACGACTTTCTAGTTTATTTTGTGGACTTAATTCCGTTTTATTGTGCCGTTTTAATATTATTTATTAATTTCTTTTTACTTTTTTTCAATGAGTAGGCATATCTGTTTTTTTAACACATGTTTTGCTTTTTTCGTTTGCAACCATGCTTCCACTTGCGTTTTCAATCATAGCCGACTATTATTGCTATTTTTTAGCTGCTATCGAAATAGCAACCCATTATTAATTACATCACTCTATTTACTATAATATTTCAACTTACAGTTGGTGGTTCTTTGTTACGTCGAAGCTTAGTTCAGAAAAGTCAAATTTCTAGTAAAGTATGGACCAATCTACGACACAATGCAACCAAGTAATGGCCAACTGTGCAAGGTACAATAATATTGAACACACTGTATATTGTACGAACATGGCACGCATAGAAATCCAATCATTGATAAACGCATCAGAAATTAGCAATTTGCTAACAACAACAACAATAATAAATCCTATCTCTAACCTAACCCTATTGCTGCAATTACAATTAGCCTCATTATTTTCTAGAGTAATTACCCTCTATTTAGGGTGTGTTTCAATCATAAATTCAAAGTTATACATACAATACTATTTCATCCTATCTAGTTGGCTATGCTGTTTTACGTTCGATCGTAGCTTGGTTCAGCTGTTTATTTTTTCATTAGGAAAATAAATCAACATATGTCAAAGTAGGCAATGAAAAATATGGCCAACTATGTAGAATATGAAATATTATCAATTCGCAGTTGACTAAATTTCAAATAACTGAATAAAGCTACGACACACCGTCCGAAATTCATCGCCAACTGTGACGTAAAATATCGTGATTTGTCCGGTTGTTTTTCGTTCTAAAAATACATCAATAAATGCCAAAATTAGCAATTCCAAATCAATTTCTGTCTCTACGTAACCAAAATCGTAGCCAACTATGCGAATTGAAATAATCTTGTTTTTACATCCTGTATAATTTGTAAATTATAATAATAATAATGATAATAATAATTATTATTAATTTCAATTGTTTTCGTTCGTGTTAATAACGCTCCAACATTACAGGATGTACATAAAACACTATTTCATCTAGTAGTAGGCCGTGCTTTTTATTATTTGACGTCGTAGCTTGATTCGACTCCTAGTTTTTAAATTTAAAAATGTCAAATGTAGAAATATAGTAAAAGATGAAGTAAGTTTCGATACTACGTCTCTAAAAACATGGCCAACTATACGAATTGATATATCACAATATTTTTTAATGGAAAACAAGCAATTATAACTAAAATCATGGCCAACTATGCAAGCTTACATTTTGTATTTTAACAATGAAAAAACAAGCAAGCTCTGATCCTATGTCAACAAAAACATGGCCAACTATTATGTTTTGATTACATAGTGTCGTAGATTGGTTCGTACTTATTGAATTTGATATTTAAACGGCCGAATCAAGCTACGACAATAAGTAACCAATGTCACAGCCAACTGTGAGATGAATTATCGATATTTTCCAATGGAAAACCAGTAAATATGACTAAAAGCACGGCCTACTATACAAGAGAGAATATCTAATTGGGTATATAGAATAATTGCAATTTTTATATTATTACCATCACCTTCCAACCCCTTTTGTCCATCACTGCCTATCTCCCGATTTCACCCCATCTGCCACTTTGATTATTTGTATTTTTAAGAAAATTATATCGAACTACAACAATGAGACTCGTGTTGAAGGGGTAGTGAAGTGGGATGAAAGGGGGTGAGCCAAATTACAAACAACAATAAAATATCGTAAAATTATTAACCGCAGGTCCTATTGTTGATCGTGACACAAAAATATACACGCTTGTTTTCAATTGTTTTTTCTTTTTTTTTTCGGTCTGTTTTCCTTTTGTTTATTATTATTTTATATATTTTTTAGGTTGCGTGACTGAAATTACAGCAATTTTCAGGCAGCAAAGATGTTTCGACAGAAAATTTTGGGGTTCATTTTGTACTTCTTTTTGTATTCAAAACAACAATGAAAAAGAAGGAGAAAAAAAAAAACAAAAACGAAACAGTAGTTGCCAATAATTAGGGGACATATTTTAGAAGATTTTTAACGCCTAATAGTTTACAATTGAAGCTCAACTTTAGCCTATCTTAATTAATTTCAAGTGTAGCTTAGAGGAAAGCTTTGAGAAAACCACCCTACATCATCCTAAAGGGTTGATTTTCTTAAACTACTTTTATATTTTGAAATGTTTCAAAAAAGGCCTGTCGAGTATTCTTTAAGGTTGCTGAAAAACACCCCCAAGTGTTTCTCATTTTTTTCTACCCTTAAATTGACAATAATTAAGTGCAAAACTTTGTATCAAAAAAACACCAAAAACCCAGTCTTTTTATCAAACAAAACACCCTTCAGAATATAAAATTAACATGATTTTATTGACCAAAATCTTACCCTAGTAAAATTTCAACTTTTTGAATCAATAGATTTATAAAAGCTGCGCAGTTAGCCATGCTTTGAGCTACATAGTGTCGTAGATTAGTTCATATTTTACTCAATTTTGACATTTTTCAAGTACCCAAATCAAAGCCTACTAGATTTGTCACTGTAATAGTGAAAAATCTAGCAGACTACGGTCTGAACAAAGCTACGACAATGTTACATTACATAAACCATGGCCCACTTAGAGTTGAAATATCGTTGTACACCCCATATTTAGTATGTAAACAATAAAATAAAACAAATGACAATTCAATTTGCGGTCATAACAGCAACAACAACAACAACAACAAACAACCCTTTTATTAAAACCAACCAACCCCTCTATTCTATCTATTTCAAGTCCAATTTAAACTGTCATCAATGGGAATAATTTAACAAAACAAAATAAAAAAACAAAAAAATAAAACACTATCGATTGACATGGGAATCAAAAACAAAACACTAACACTAACAGCAATAAAAACAAAATAGAAAGGAAAATTGAACAATCAACGGCTACCTGTGATTATTATTGTTGCATGATAGATTTCCGGTCAATCATCATCATCATCATCAGAAACAATTGAATATGAAACATTTGAATATCCAGTAGCAGTTTCTCAAGTTACTCGATTAAGAACTAGTCAAAAAAAAAAGAAACAGAAGAAATAAAGGGGTTAGTGGGGGTTGATAATAATAGACTTACAGTAAATAAGCAACAAACAAATAGACTCTTTTGCTTCAGTTAGTTTGCTAATACTGGTAGTAGTTCTAATAGTTATAACAACTCTATAAAATAATCAACAATAATTTCAAATTTATTCATATTGATGATTTATATTGAACGATTGTAAAAATCCAATTTATAAAAACGATTTATAACAAATTATTACTACCGGATGATTGAAATCCGTCTGTCCAATCAACAAATCAAGCAACCTATGGAATTATTACAACTGTTTTTTTCTGGTTGTTTTTGTTTTACCGATGTTTTTTTATTTATACAGAGTGTATAATATTGTTACATCCAGAAGTTGGCTATGATTTCGTCATTTGTTTCATTCATTAACAAATATGCTAATTGAAGTATGAATAAAGCTACGACAATGACATGTAATGAAAAGTATTCCCAATTATGAAAATCAGGAAATAAACAAAACAAAATGACAAAATGAACAAAGCTACAACATACGCTATATAACGATAAATAGGGCTTACTGTGATTAATTGAAATAATAGTTGAAATATTAATTGTCGCAGCTTTGTTCGGATGGTTGGTATTAAGAAATTTTGAAAATGTAGTGAAATATGACCCAATCTCCGACACTACGAAGGTATAACAAACAAAATATAAAAACAATTTAAACCTACTTGATCCAGTCGACAAAATCAAAACAAAAGCTATTTGAATTGTATGGGATGTCGTAGTTTGATTTGGAAAATTGAAAATCTCAAATCAAAATCTCAATATAAAACAAGTTACGACAATGCAACCTAATAAAAAGCATGTCCAACTATGAAAATAGAGTTGTACACTCTATATAAAAATTTATAATAACATATTTTTTTGATTTATTTATTTATACAGAGTGTATATTATATTATATCTAGCATGCTTTGATATAAGTCTGCTTTGATCATTGGTTTTGTTCATTCAAAAATATGTCAAATCAAATATGAACAAAGCTACGACAACGTTATTCAATCAAAGATATGGCCAACTATGAATAAAATAGAATTGTACACTCTGTATAAAAATCACAACAACGTAAGTCTTAGATAAGAAAAAAGTATTAAAATCGTAAGTGTGTGAAACAATTCAATTTAAGCCTACTTGATCCACTCTGCTCTATTAAATTACGCACAAAACTTTAATTCATTACACAGTTGACTACGTTTTTGCTTACATAGCGTCGTAGATTAGTTCATTTGTTCTACTTTTATCGAAAAATACACAAAAGAAATGTCAAAATATAGTAAAGTATGAAGAAAGTTACGACTCAATATAACAAAGCATAGCCAACAGTGGAATAAAGTAAGCATTAAGAAACAAATGAAATTTCAAGACAAAGTGGGTTATTTTTGTTCATAGTCAACTTGATTTTTGATTTGATAGAAAGCTTGAAAAAAAAAATAATAGAAACAAAAGAACGGCAAAATGTATCTGAACAAAGCTACAACTTATGTTATTTAACGAAAAATAAATATTATCAATTGTAATTAGTTGAAATATTGGTAAAGTTGTCGTAATTTTGTTCGGATACTTGATAAATACGTTAAAAATGTCGAAAATGTAGTGAAATATGAACAAATCTACGACACTAAATAATTGAAGGCATAACCAATAAGTTATAAAAACAATTTCAACGTACTTGATTCAGTCGGCAAAATCAAAGTAAAACTTTTTTTAGATTTCAGGGGATGTCGTAACTTGATGTAGTTTGTTTTTTAAAATCGAAACACGTCGAAAATGCAGTATGAAACAAGTTAAGACTTCATTAAACACAAGCTTAGCCAACTGAGTGTACACCCTGTAAGCTCCTACAAGGGTAGAACTACACAGTACCGTAGTTGGAAATTTGGCGCCCCTCCCCCCAATTTTGATTATTTTATAGTAGTTAATTGAAAAATTAATAATTAAAAAGGAAAATTCCATTCTATTGATATTTTATTAGTAAAAGTCTCATAAAACTATAACAATTAAAACGATAATCATGCGTCACCCTGTATATTTAAACTGATTTGATATAAATTTGAAATTGGAAATTTCCCCTGATACATTTCCAACGAATTTAGCAAAATTTCCTTCAATTTTTTTCTTATTATTGTTATTAGGCAATAAAGAAACAATGGAATTTCCACTATCACTACGTTTTTTTCCCATTCTAATTAGAGAACAATAGAAAAGGACGAAATTCTACTATCCTTATCATACATTCACAAAACCGGAAATGTTTCAGTTTTTATCAAAAAAAAAAAAGAAACAAAATTTTCTCACATTCAAAACATCTTGTTCTTATTATTATTTTCATTTATCATTATTATTTCACCCCTAAATTACCACAAAACAAAATGATAATATTCCAAACACTCCCCTCACACCCCCGCACCATCGCCGCAGATATTTCTTTCCCATAACTCAAGGGATGAAAACATGCAACAGTGGAGAAAAACTTAAACAATCGAGATACGGTGACAGATAAAATAGTAGAAATAATAGTTGGCCATGATTTTTATTGACAAGTATGTCGTAGCTTTGTACAGGGTGTATAACGATATTTAACCTCCCAGTTGGCTGTATTTTGACCACAGAGTGTCTTAGATTGATTCATATTTAACTAAATTTGACATTTGTAAATACATTTTTCAAATATACGAATCAACCTACGACATTGCATAATCTAGATAAATATAGATAGCCAACCGTCGGGTTATTTATTTAAAAAATCCAAAATTTATAAAAAAAATAAAGATAAAAGTTATAAAAAAAATCAAAAATGTCAAAAAGAACAAAGATATACTTACATATTGAAAGTATGACCAACTATGACTAGATAAAGCAACAAACAGTATATAAAACGGTCATAGTTGGCCATGATTTCTATCTTCTGTTGTTCTTGCATAGTGGCTTTGTTGGGGAACGTTTACTTAGAAAAAAATACTACCAATAAAAAGATCTAAATCAAGTACCTGAACAAAGTTACGACACACTACTATTGTGTAAGCATAGCCAATTGTCACAAAGTGACATATTCTTCTACACCCTGTATTTTAATACATAATAAGTATTAATAGATAGATAGAGAGAGAAAGAGAGAAATTTGGGAATTTCGTTGCTAATTATTTATTATTAATTAAGAAATTTCAACAGCAAAGGAATAATTGTGGTAATTAATTGTTAATAAATAAACAAAAATAGATAGGATTAAATTAAATAAATTTAATTAAAATAAAACAATAGACAATAGATAGACAGTAATTAAATTAAAACAAAAGACGATATTTTCACTTACCACTAGTTTTCGAGCGTGGCTCACGTGGCCCATCAACAGTAACTTTGATTGCTTTTGTGTAAGTCGCCACCTGTGGTGGGGTTGTTGATATTGTGATTGTTATCGAGAAGGATTTACCTTTAAAAACAATTGAATAAATAAATAAACAATTGAAAATATTTAAAAAAAGAGAATCAATTAAATTTCATCAATCATTATCAGTTTTCTTTTGTTTGTTTCGTGTTTCTTTTGTTTTTTGTTTTTTTGACAAGGAATCTTAAGTTGGCTATGTATTATTACAGTACTTATACTTACAACGATATTTCATCTTGCAGTTGGCTGTGGATTTAGTTACGTAGCGTTGTAGCTTTGTTCGGACACTTAAAAATACGTTAACAAATTTCAAATTTATGGTAAAGTATGAACTAAACTACGACATTTCGAAACTAAAACAGCCTACTTTGTAAGTCACAAATCAGAAATTGTTTATGTCTAAGCAAGCCTACTTGATCTAAATTTCATGGATATTGCGATAATGATGGATTTTATATATTGCATATATGTACAACAGTTGGCCATGTTTTCATTAGACAGTGTCGTAGATTAGTTCATATACTACTAAGTTTGACGTTTGTTAATGTATTTTTGAGGTGGCCGAGTAAAGCTACGACAATACGTAATCAAGACTTGGACAATTGAAAAATAAATGACCATAATACACCTGATATAAGAAACAAATACACACACATGCCTACTTGATCGATATAATAAAAGTACAACAAAATCACATCAATATTATATCGAGTAGGCTACGGTAATTTATTTCACAGTTGACTATCTTTGACAGGTAGTATCGTAGCTTTGTTCAGATACTTGAAAAATACATCAACAGACGTGAAAATTAGTGGAATATGAACCAATCTACGACATTACCTAAGACATGGCCAACTAAGGTGAATTATAGTAGACATTGATTAATTCATGGATATGTAGATGATAAATTTAACCTTAATTTCATCAATTGTTATCAATTTTCTTTTTTTGTTTGTTTGTTAATCTTTTGTTATTATTTTTCTTTTGTTTCAATTTTTTTTTGATTAGAAGTAGAATTATTATTATTACAGTGTTATCACTAAGAAAATTATCACGGACGTGTATTTTATGTGATAACGGTTGTGGTTTATTTTTCTATTTATGTTGTTTTAATTTCTTCTATTATAATTTTTTTTTTTTTTCATATAAATCTTTATCTATTTTTTTATAAAAATTCCTAAAATCCCGGATTTCTCGTCGAGAAATTCTGAAAACTGAAAAAATTTCACATTTCCACTTAATTAGATTTTCGACAAACCACGCCCCTTTCCTGTTTACAAAGTGTTCCACTTTAAGTGATCTTTCTATCCAATTTACGCATTATGTACCTATTTAAAGTACTTAAACTGTATAGGCAAAATTAATATAAAAAGAGTACAATATTTCGTCGAGTTGGCCATGCGTTTCGTTACGTAGCGTCTTAGATTGGCTCATATTTCACTATAATTCGACATATGGGGTGTCCAAATTTATTGCACCTCAAAGTTAGTTGTTGGTTTCGTAATGTCGTAGCTTTGCTCATATCTTACTAAATTTGATATTTGGCCGAACAAAGCTGCGACATTGCGTAACAAAAATACAGGTAACTGCGAGATGAAATACCATTGTACTTTTTAATAGAAAAATAACCAAATTCATGGCCAACTGGAAGATTTTGTACGAAATTCACTTTAAAGTGAAAGTTGTCTATAAAAACTTAGTTGTGAACCTATCATTAAATTTCTAATTAATTAATTTGACATTATACAGGATGTCTTTTAATACAGGACAGTTATGTAAAATGTTTTTGTTTTAGCAACTCATATTATACAGGGTGTATAGCGATATTCTACGCCACACAGTTGGCTATGACTTTGATTACGTAGCGTTGTTCATAGCTTACTTCAAACCTTTGGAAGATACATTAATAAATGTTAAATATGAAGTAATCTACGACACTACGTTAGCGAAAGCATGGCCAACTGAATTTTAAGTTCTAAGAAGAAAAGCTATTGAAAACGAAATAAACAGAATATTGCATTTTGATTAATTTTTAATTTTTTCATAATTACGTATCGTAATGAAGCTCATTACAGTTCAGTAATGCTAGAAGAAAAAATTCTATTTTATTATAAAATTAGGTCGTAATAGAAGAAAATATGTAGAAAAAATGAAAGAAACTTTATAATTTTATAAAAATCATTATCAATAATCAACTAGATGCGTGTTCTTTTTACTTAAATAACAATAAAAAAAATATGAATAGGGGTTGAATTGTATCAGGGGTTGATTATTGGAAAAAAAATAGACGATAGATTAAATATAAAAAAGACGAACTAGTTTTCAGAAATACAACAATTTTTTCTTTTAAAATTTTCACAAATTTTACCACACATTTATCTGCACCTATATACAGAATGTCTCATGGCAAATGATCCTTTTATTATTATAATTATCACTATTATTATTTAGCAATGTTTTATGAATTAAAAAGTGATATTTATGGAAATTTATTTATAATTTTCATCACTTTGTATTTTAATTTTGCAACAGTTGTCTTAAACATTGAAATCGCAAAGGTCTGAAATTTTGTATTTATCTAGCTGAAAAAATCTACTTTCAGTTGAATGCCGAGAAATTTCAAAGAACTTTCAGGATTTCGCTCAAATTATATTTTTTTAAATCAATTTTCAATTGATAATGTTTCGTTTATTTTATATCTCGGCTGTATCGCAGTTGGCCATGTCTTTCGTTGTGTAGCATCTTAGCTTTGTTCAGACATCTGAAAAGTCACATTTATTAAAATCTGAACCAATCTACGACACTGTAATAAAACAATAGCACTTGCAAAGAAGATTACACCCGATATAAATATAGCATATCGAGTGTACTACGGTAATTTTCTTCGCAGTTGGCTATGCTTTTTACATAGTATCGTAGTTTAATTCATACTTCACTACATTTGACTTTTGTTCTCAAGTGTCCGAACTAATCTACAGCACTACGTAAGGGAAACATGGCCAACTGTCAAATAAAATACTATGAAACACCTCGTTTATTTTTTGTGTATATTCTGATACAAAAATTAATTCTGAATCGACTCTTATTAACATTTTACATAAACATAAGTAGGATTAATTTTGATAATTTTTGAGATACATATTGTGAAAAAAAATCTATGCAATATCAAAATTTTCTTTCAACTTTAAAATAATCAATCGAGTAGCCTCTGCTACAAACTGCACCAACTTTTACGTTTCTTTTGTTTTGTTTTCATAATTTTATAGCACTCTAGATTTAAGAAACATTAATTTGTCCTTTAGTTTTTTTTCCATTTAAGTTGGTACTATAATTTTAATGGAAATATCAAAGAAATCAAGTTGCCTATGAAAAATTGATTGTATAATTTTTAAGAAAGTGTTCAATTTTCTCTTTAAAAAAATGCAATAGACGGCTGTGATATTGGAAAAATAAAACAAATAATCAGTTTTTCATCGATTTCATACATGGACAAGTAGGCTCTGTGTGTAACGGTAAAAAGTGAAAGAAACGAAAAAATTTCACACTTCAATTGTTTATTTGTTAAGTAAACTTAAGTTAAGTAAAAATCATAGAGTGCGTCGGTTGAGAAAAAAAAAACGAATTAAATTAAAGAAAAAAAAAAGACAACAGAAAATAAATAAGAATTTGTAAAACTTTTCCTGAATTTCACTCTATATTTTTATCTTTTTTTTTTTTTTTTGTAATTAAGTAAAATTGACAATAGAGAAATAAAGAGAAACTACTGAAGATAAAAAAAACACGCTAATATGCATCTATAGTAAGTGAAAAGCATACCCCATTTTGCACGGTATTTAATTTGCACGAATTATTTTGTATTGAATTTGCACGAATTATTTTATATTGAATTTACCATGGTAGTTTATAGAGTTTGCTATGCTTTTCATCCGAAGGGTCGCAGCTTTATTCGGCCAATTAAAAGATACATTAACAACTGTCAAATTTAATAAAGTACGAAATAATCTACGACATTACCTAGTCAAGGGATGGTAGATTGTGAAGTGAAATACTATGTGGTAGTATTGATAGGAAAAAATATAAGAAAACATCCGAATGCTCCAGTTTTTCTTCTATAATTCGTTTTACACGGTCAAAATTTGCACGTATCTATCTTGTAAATCGAAAGATAAGTATAGAAAGTTTAGTAGAACAATGTTCGATAAAGAAATTACCACGTTACTTATTTTGCACGGTTTAGTCTTTACACGGTTTTCGTTTTAAATTCAACCATTTATAAATGAACTTGATAAAAGGCCATAATATTAGATGGTCAAAATTTTAACGTACCTATCGTGTAAATCAAGGGATAAATATAGAAGACTAAACAGTGGTCAAATGACCACAATTAACATTGTAATTCATTATAATGCGTATTACAGAATTTTACCTTCCAGTTGGCCTCAAATTCGGACCATGTCGTAGCTCGTACTTACGATATATTTTCACAAAAATAGTGCAAAAATTAAACAACCTATACAGTTGGCCATGCCTTTTTTATTTATTAGATAACATCACAGTTGACTAAATCATAGTTTACTATGTTTGGTGTTTTCCAAACAATCGAACAAAGCTGCGACATACATAAAATACATAGCCAACTGCGAGCTAAAATACGCCTGTACATCTTGTATAACAAACGAACATCGCATAAAAAAAATGAATAATTTTGCCTTAAACTAAATACCAAATTTGAGTGTATAATTTTTTCAAGACACACGAAATACTCATTGGCCACATGTTTCACGCTAAGTAATAATAATAATAATCATAATAATTGTAATAATAGTACTAATAGTAATAATAATAGCGTGTATATTTAGAAAGACAAAAGAATAAAGGATAGAAAACAAAGAAACAGCAATACAGTCTATCTTTTTGCATAGTTGGCCATGCTTTTGATTACATAGGGTCGTAGATTGGTTCATATTAACATTTTGACATTTGTTCATGTATTTTTGGAAAGTGTGTTCGAATAAAGCTGCGACAACGTTACACAACAAAAAGCATAGCCAACTATCGAAGCAAAGCACAAAGCACAAAACTTGTATTATATACATTTTTATGGCTGTCCAAAAAAATATTGTTGATGACAAATATGAATTATTATTATTATTACTATTATTATCATCATTATTATTATTATTGTTATTGGTAATAAATTTGTATTATTGTTTGTAAGAATTGAGAGAATGATGAAACATTGTTGTCAATTTTTTTTCGGAAACTCTCTCTATCTCTCTCCATCTCTCTGTTTCGTCTGTTTTCTTTTGTTTTATGTCATATATGGAGATATATGAAAATGATGGCCCATAAAATTTATAAAACATGTCATATGAACTAAACAATTTTATGGGCCATAGAAAATTAATTTTAAAAACCTCTTGTCATCAAAACATCATCTTATAGTCTCTCTTTTAGTTGGCGTTGTAATAAAAAAAAATAAAACAAAAAACATAAAACAACAACAAAAAAAACAATTCAACGCCGACTCGAAAAATCAATCATATACGATTCAGGAAATGGAGCAGAAAATAATAAATTGAATTAAAAAATCAAAAAAATAAAAAATAAAAACAAAAGCGAAGGCGTGAATTTTGAAGAAACAATTGACAATTTTAAATAAAATTTTACTAATAGGTCAGGTCAGGTCAAAATTCATTTATGCGAAGTTGGCGATGACAACTATAAACATACGGAGTGTACAATAAAGTACATAGTTGGTCATGCTTTTCATTGAATAAAGACGCAGCTTTGTTTGGACACAAATCAAGCAATCTACGACATTGTAAAAACATGGCCAACTACGAGATGAAATGCATTTTGCAGAAAATTCAGTCCAACGAAATTTCAACTTGTAGTTAGCTCTGTTTTAGTTGTTCGGTACAAGGCCTGCTAATTTTTACTGTAATACACTGATTATTTGACTTAATTGATACTTATGTTAGCAAAAATGCAAATTTTGGACGTATTGGCACTCGAAACGGTCACAAAAAACTTAAAAAAGGATAGCCATAGTACTTCTATCTTTCTAAATTTTCTAAAGACCGCCATCTTGTTTTTTATTAAGTCTTACCAATTGTTGGTGGAAAATCTATTGCCAATCATACAAATTTAAGATTTGCGTTGGTAAATTAATAAATTTATGATTCTTGTCAAATCTTACCAACTGTTGGTGAGAAAAGTGTTGCCAATCACACAAACAATTGAAGATCTGTATCTGCATTGGTAAAATTGCCAAAAATTGACATTTCATCAAAAGTTTGCTCCTAATGAGATTTTCAAAAAATAAATAAGCCTGTAATTCAAGTTCAATTCTTAAAAGTCTAGCAGGCTTTGAACAATTGTCAAATTTTGTGAAGTATGAACAAATCCACGACACCTATATGACCAATCATAGCCAACTGCCTTGAATAAGCTACTTGCTAAAAACAAGCCTGAAATACAGTTTAATACTTGAAAATCTAGCAGGCTTCGAACAAATGGCAAATTTAGTAATGTAAGAATCAATCTGCGACACTACATTCATAATTAAAACCATAGCCATCTGTGTCAGGCTTAATATTTCAATGGGATACTTGATTTTATATTATTTGCAAAAGACAAATGATAATTAGGCCTGTACCAGTCGATGCTTGAAAAACTAGTAGACTTTGAACAAATATCAAATTTAATGAATCAATCTACGATATTATATGATCAAAACCATAGCCAACTATAACATAGACTTGCTCTTTAAATGAGCTACTTGATTTTATATTATTTACTAAAAACAAATGATAATCAGACCTGTAATACAAGTGTTAAGAAGTTTAGTAGGCCCTCACATAACCAATTGTCAAATTTATCAAAGTATGAACCAACCTACGACACGACGTAACCAAAAACATAGCCCACCGTATTATATAAAATCAATATTTGAAAGAGCTACTTGATTTTATTAGTTCTATTAAAAAAGAAAAAAAAAGATAATCTAACCTGTAATAAAGCTTGGAAATCTAGCAGGTTTTGAACAAATGTGAAACTGAGCAAAGTACGAACAAATCTACGACACAACATAACCAAAAACATAGCCAACTGTGTCATGGATTGAATACTTGAATGAACTAGTTGATTTTCTATTGTTTGTACAGAGCTTGCAAATCTAGCAGGTTCTGAATAAATGTCAAATTTAGTAACAAGACACGACATAACCAAAAAACATAGCCAACTGCATTATAGATTCTCATTTGAATGAACTGCATACTTGATTTTCAATTATTTTATTTGAAGAAAACAAATGAAACTTACCACGTCCACTGCGACCAACGAATCTTAAATCATTAAATTTGGCAACTTGATTCTTCATTATTGCAGTACAATTCCGTAATTCAGCACAATAATTTTCATCATTACCAGCACGTACAGTAACCATTGTACCATCACCAATATCATTTAATGCAATCACTTTAAATGCAATTGGTAATGTTTTATTTGAACGCCAATGGGATGGTAATGCTGAACATAAAAAATATGGACTACCTGTACGTACTAATTCACCTGAATATTCATTTTGTAAATCATTGATTAAATGTTCGGTCCACCAGATATCTTGATTATTTAATAGATTATTATTATTGTTGTTATTATTATTATTTGTTGTTATTGTTGTTGTTGTTGTATTTGTCGAATAGGCACTAGTAGAAGAGGGTGGTGGTGGGGGATCACTCATTGTTGTTGTTGTTGTTGATTTTGGCCACGCCTCCTCTGAAACGTTACAATTATTCAAAGTGACCGGTAGATGCATTTAGTCTGATTATTGTTGATGAATGAAGTATAGTTTTGGTTTGTTTTCTTTTGTTTTTGTAGTTACACACGTCATTTAAAATCCATGACATGAACCGATGAACGCAGTATAAGTTTATTAATAATTATTTAATAATCAAAATCACTGTGCACTTTAATTTTTGTTTTTATTTTTACTTGTATCGATGAACGTAGAATAATTTTTCTTATAAATTATTAATGATCGATCATCAAAATAATTACTCACTTTATTTTTAACTACTACTAGTATAAGTTTATAAATCACTGCACACTTGATTTTTTGTTTCTGATTTTCTTTTATCTTTTTTAAACTTTATTTAAAACCCATCACATTTCCATTCTCGATGAATATAGAATAGTTTTCTTAATCTGTAACAATAAAGTCATAAAATTCCTTTAATTAATTCAATTTAAATTAAGTCTAGAGTTAAGTACAGTTATTTTAAGCGAAGAGTAGGATTAAATATTCACCCGAAATAAAAAATTGGACACTTAAAATAGAAAATTTGTGGTTGAATGGCCCAAATAACTGAATTGAATACTAATTGCTACTATTATTATTGTTTTTCTTATTCTTATTATTATTGTGGTTGAGTTAATTCAAAAACAAATGAAAAACAGTTTTGTTTTCCTTTTTTTTTTATCCTATCAGTTCAAATAACTGTTAAGTATGAGTAGATGTTATGACGTCATTAAAATTTTCATATAACTACAGCGCCATCTACCATACTTAATAAATATGATTGTAAGCAATAGTTAAGTGTATCGAAATATTAAAAAAATAAAACTTAAGTTCCAGTTTAGTTTCGTTATATCTAGAATTACTTAAGCTATTCTTGAGAATTACTTACATGAAGTATTACTTAAGTCATTCTTAAAGAGACTTAACTTAAAAATTAGTCCTACTTAAGCTCAATTTTAAGCATACGAAGGTTAAAAAAGGCAAGAAATTAAATATAATTATGGATGTATTTCTAAGAGTATACTTAAATCTAGTTGGCAGTACTTGAGGCTTTTTAAGCGGTTCAAGTTTGTCCAAGTTAATGAATTTTGTATAGTTTAAGTTCAATTATAATTCATATGGAGATAAAAAAAACATTAAGTATCAAAATCGGTATTTAAGTGTAATAATCATGATCACAAACAGTACTTATTTTTAAATCTAGTGTTTTAGTATTACTTAAGTAATAATAGTATTACTTAAGTAGTATTATTTAAACTGTTCTTAAGGATGCTTAACTTTATTAATATTTATGTTTTTAGTGCTTTTTATGCTCAATTTTGATCTTTATTAAAAAATAACAACAAATTGACCGTGTTAAATTGAGTTAAGTCTTTTTTATTTTAACAAACAAGCTCTAGTTAAGGAGCTTATTTTATTTAACTTAAGACGCTTAAAAATAAAAGGGATAAATTTGTATTAATCGAAGCTTTAAGTAGAATTTGGTGAAAGTAATTAAATAAAGTAAATAAGTTTGATCCGTCGGTATTTAGTTAAATCTTGTAACAACTTCTTAAATTTAGCTGTAATTTTCAAAATCAACAAAAAGTAAAACAACTTAAATTTTGTTGATTTCAGCTGAATCTTTCCTCATATTGCTTATGATTAAGCGTTGATTAAGCCCAACTTTCGAGCTTTTATTGACTCAAATTTCCAGTTTTAAGGCAACAACAAAATTGAGTAGCACTTAAATGTTGTTAATTAGAACCTAATTTTTACTCAAAAAGACTTAATTTTAGAAAATAACTCATCTTTTTATATGTAATCACAACTTAAAGCTAGCTTTCCAGATTGAGTCAAATTCCGTCATTGAGTCTAAGTTTTATTAATTTGAACGCTTGATTTCTTGATCTCAATTCTTCTTCAAAAAATACTATAGTTTGGTAAATCCCTTAACTTTTATACTTAATCATTACTTAAGCCCTTCTTTTCGACTAGCAATATGACAGCTTTATTGAGTAATACTTAACTTTTTAAAAACACTCAATTTCTATACTTAATCCAGTCTCAAATTTAGATTTTAAATCAACAACTTAGATTAAAGTCAACGACAATAGTAGAATTACTTAAATTTTAAGTAGCAGTACTTAAATTTTGTTGCTCCAAACTGAATCTTCAAAAAAAGATGGTTTTAACCATTATGCTTAATTATTACTTAATTCTAGATTCCGAATAAATACAGTTTTATTGAATCAAGTTTAATCTTTTAACTCAACAATAATACCGCTACTTAAATTTAATTAATCTATTTTTTGCTTAAACATTTAACTCTTATGGCTTAAATTTCATACTTAATCGTTACTTAAACCTGGTTTTTCGACTAAAACAACTTCATTTGAGATAAATTTTAAGTCGGCAATATTAGCAAACTGAAAGCAAGAGAATTTAAAGTACCGTTAAACAGATTTTTTAAATTTTATTATCGTTTATATTATAAAATTCTAACCTTGAATTTTTTTTCTCTCAACAATTTATAAGTCAATGGATTAAACTTAAAAATATAAAAATGTAGGCCTAGATTCTAAGAAAAAAACAAACAAAATAAACAAGACAAACGAAACAAAAAATAAAACGGTCCAATTTCCGGATTCTTCTTCATCACTATTGCCATGACTTGAAACAGGTGGTTGCTAGATTCAAGGACTCATTTTAATTAATTAATTCACTTGTTAACTAAGTCCAACTGAATATTGATTAAATAAAATCATTAATTAAGTCACATTATCTCCATTCCCAATAATTTATGATGATTACAGGTAATTGACCGGTGATAATTAACCGAAATTATTATTAGTATTATTATTATTGCTACTTAAGTTTAAGTAATAGATTAAAAAAAAACAACTTACTGCAAGCTTTCACATGTTTTATTTTTTGTTACTAAATAAATGATGAATCACCGCACACTTGATTCACACATAATTCTATAAAAATTTTCTTTATTTGAAAAAAATAAACATTCCAAAAATTCGACAAAGAAATTACAAAAAAAAAGAAGAAAAAACAAACGACCAACGAACTAAAAATCTTGCGTCACTATGTTTTACGAATAGCGAACAATAAACAAAACACTATCGACAAAATATTACATATAACATCAACTTAACCGTACCGTAGTCCACGGCCTACTAAATTCCAACAACTTCAATAATAACAGGAGTAACAGCACGCAAATCAAGTTGGCGTTGTATTGTTTGTTCACTCATTCTAACCTATCTCTATTCAATTTGTCTCTATCGTCAAATAGATAAAGATAAACTCAATTTAATTCGTATTAGTTAGATAGAGATATATTGATAAATATGGATAGATAAAGGATAGAGTTAGAAAAAGATAGATATATGAATGTGGGTGGTGTAGTTTTATATCCGCCCAATTGGTGACTAAATCTAACGGAAAAGGCGTGATATTATCAATGTAGGTAGAAATAAAATGGGTGGAGCTTCAATTGATACCACCACTATAAAATTTTGATAATTTAATAATATTATTTATAGTAGGCATGCGGTTTTTCGTTTGTTTTTTTCTTGTTATTTCATTTTGATTCATTCTTCCTTCTTATCAATGGACAATTTCGCCTTATCAACATCCGTTATAAATCCTATCTCTGTTTTATTCTCTCTTTTCTCTCTCATTTTATCAGGAATCTAATTATTAGGCTGTAATTTAATTTAATTTGAAATACCTTAAGATGTTTCACCTGTCAGTTGGCTCTGTGTAGAGTCGTAGTTTTATTCAGACACTCGAAAATGACATCGACAAATGTCAAATTTATGGTAAAATATGGATCAATCTACGACATTTCCAAGGCATAACCAACTACGGGGTGAAATACCGTTGTACACTCTGTTATTGAAGTTTCTAAATTAACAATTAGTGTATGTTTTAGTTCTTTTTTCCTTTTAAACAAAATAAATTTAAATTTAAACTGTTATCTGTATCTTTATAAAAATGTAAAAGACGCCATTTTTAATTTGGAAATATGCAATAGAGATTTATCTTTATCTCAATCTTCATTAGTGGGCGTGTCTTTAAGTGTAAATAATTTGCTCAGAATTATCGCTACTGCTAATAATATTTCATTTGTTGTTGTAAAACAACCAATCATATTACCCATGAAATAAATTCTAATTTCCACTAATTAATTAATTAATTAAATTCAATTAATTAAACATAGTATTAATGGATTAATAATATTAATTATTTACCATGTCGCTTATATCAGAGATACTACGGTAATTCACCTTGCAGTAAACAGTAATTTTGTGAAAGTAAGTCCGCTTGTTGTTTAAACCGTTTGTCGGTAATGCAGATTACTGTCGGAGCTACCGATCCGTGAATTGTCAATAAATTTTCAAAAAAGGCTTATTTAATTTTACATTCAATATTTCTTCAACATTAAATAAATTTTCTTTCAAGTTTTATCTGAAACCCAAGAAAGTTTCTGTCATTATTAAACTTTTCGAAGGAAAGAGTATTCTGTATTACCGACAAAGTCACAGTTTACAGCGAAGTGACTTACCATGGCACATCTGATATTAAATTGCAGGGCATTTCAACGCATAGTTGGCTATGCTCAGGTTACATAGCGTCGTAACTTTGTTCGGACACTGAAAATACCACGACCTTCTAGATTTTCCAGCATTGAGTAGTATTTCACGCTTTTTTATTTATTAAAAATGTTGTAATTTTTGATAAAATGCAAATTTTACCAACAAAAATTAAAAACAAAAATTTGTGCATTTGGCAACAGATTTTCCACCAACAGTTGGTGAAACTTGATAATTAATCGAGAAATAATTAATAAAGATAGAAATGTAACTATTTCTATAAGAAATATAACTATTTCTTTTTATGTGACTGTTATGAGCGCCAATGCGGTCAAAATTCGTACTTTCTTCAAAGTTTCAATATAGTCAAATGTGAAATTTAGTAAAATATGAATCAATCTACGACCGCCAGTGGGCCAACGAGACCGCAACCAAATGTGAAGTGAAATACCGTGATCTAGCCTGTAGTTATTTATTGTCGTCCAATTATTTCATCAATTTGTTATTGATATTCTTTTATTATAAAAATTAAATTGGTCCACTTCAAGTATCTAAAATTTTTATTACTCATTGTTTTGTTTAGAATTACCACCAGTTGCCAAGTACACAGAATAAAAAATGTATAGGGAATGTAGAACGGTCAGTGGTATTCTCTAACTTCATATTAATTCGTTACTATGACAACGCTAGAGATCAACAGTTTCTTTGAACAGAGTTTCCATGTCAGTTTTTCAAATTCTATGGTATGTATAATCGAAAAAAGGAGCAAAAGATAGAAAGGAAATCGAAAAGACACGAAGCAGAAAAAAATGGAAAAACAAAAATAAAATGAAAAAGAACTAAAAATGGTAGACAATATTGACAGAAGATAATAATAAAAAAATATGAAAATCAGCTGTAATAGTCAGAGATAGTGGCCGGGGAGAAGAATTGAGAACAGAGAGAAAAAAGAAAAACCAAAGTTGAAACAAACATGAAAGGGCGATAAAATGAAGTAAAGAAACAAAGACAAAGACGAATGAAAAAGAAGGAAAGAAAAAGGGAGGAAGACAAACTAAAACAGAATGCCAGCAGGACTGGAAATGAGAAAAATCCAAGACAGAAGGAAAGGTCCTGAAGGGAAAAAAGAAAAAGACAAGAAAATTGAACAAGGAAACAATAGAAAAAAATAAACAAGGACATAAAAAAACAAGAAGGAGAGAGAGAGAGAAAATGGAGAAAAAACCAAAGCAAAAGCCAGGAATACAGGAAACGAAGAAAGAAGCAAATAAACAAAGAAAAAGAGAAGGAAAAGAAAGAAAGAGAGAGAGAGAGAGAAAGAGAGAGACAAAAAAAGAAGCTGACTCTCACAAGGTTTTAGGCTACTGCGATCTGAAACAATCCCATATTTCGCCCCAGAATCTGATAGTAGTTGTATTTCCCGTTGAATGAATCTCTAAAATAAAAATAAAAAGAAATAACAAAATTTCACCCTTTCAAACACAATTGCGTCACTGGATAACCATAGGTTTAATTATTTTTAAAATTCGAAATTTTCGCGCCATTATTGTTGCTAACCGACAGAAACAAAATTCCCCTATAGATTTTACGTTGGTTATTCTGTTCGATTACAATAACCTCAAATTATTCGTTAAATTTTTCGTTGAATTTGTCATTTAAAAAATTAAAGAAATAAATTTTATTAGTAATAAAACAATAATAAGAGTAATAATGAATACAGATTCGATTGTTTTGAGTTATGGTGATTGTCTATTGCGTAAATCCGATTTGAAATTATTAACCGGCCCATATTGGTTGAATGACAACATTATATCATTCTATTTTGAATATTTAACAAATAAATATAAACATTCGCAAGATCTAATTTTTATATCGCCGGAAGTTACGCAATGTATTAAAATTACACCAAACGAACAAATCGCCTTGTTCTTAGACCCGTTGGAAGCGACCAGCAAGAAAGTCTTATTCTTCGCATTGAACGACAATAACCGGCCACAATCGCCCGGCGGTAGTCATTGGAGCCTATTAGCAATATCAATACCGGGTCGTATTGCTTATCACTACGATTCGGCACATTTTACCAACAGTAATACAGCCGAATTGTTTGCCGATAAGATATTCCTCTATTTTCGTTTAAAAGGTGGCTTTATCGATGGAATTTGTTTACAACAAACAAACAGTTATGATTGTGGTATACATTTATTGTGTAATTGTGAATATTTAGCAAATAATTTAGTTAAATCGAGTGACGAAGCAATAAAGAAATTCGATCTGAAAGCGGATGAATTAGCTGAAACTGTGAAGAATATGCGCAAGAAATTGTTGAATTTGATTAATGAATTACAGAAAAATTCTTAAATAAATCGATTTGTTGATTTAAATGTGTTTATTTCACTGTTCAATAGATTAGTTGGTTTTGAATTTAGCGCCACTATTCGAAAGCACCACCAACATTGGGAAATAAAATCACTAAATTACTTGGAATTAACAATTAACAATTTAATACCATTATTCTAATTCTAATAGAATATTTGGATTGATTTCTGCAATATTAGTTGTTAAATAATTCGAAAATTGTAATAAAATTGATTACATTGTAGTTAATTTTGGTAAATTTTTAGGGTTATATTATGATCTATATTGGCAGCTCTGAAGTAGCGCGATTTTCGAAAATCCTCAATGGCATTACTGGCAAATTAACTGTAACAGGATATTTAAATTGATTAATACAACAAAATCGGTGTTGTCAATAATTTTCTTGTTATAAAATTCAACAGTTAATCTTATAAAAATATTGTTTGAAGAAAATAAAGATAGTACAATTAGAAGACACAAACGTGTTAATTTTCCCACAATTATTGTTTTAAATCCTAGTCCTTTCAAAACACTTATAAAATATACATATAAATATTTATGTATATATACAGGGTGTACAACGCTATTTAAGCTCGCAGTAACCTATGATTTCTTATTTCAACACTTATCTGCATTACCGGCAATCTGTTAAAATAAGAGGATGTCGGTAATGCAGATTCTTCAGTTGAAACAAGAAGCTGACATACGTTCGTAGAGTCATAGGCTACTGCGAGCTTAAATAGCATTGTACACTCTGTACATTTAATAATAGTATAAAAGTAGTATATTTGAGCTCTAGCTCCAATTATTTATAGACCATCAGTCTTGTGTTGGTACAAATGAACCATTGACCACAATACTGTTATTTAAAAATCAAACTTTATCAAATTGAAACAGGCACGACTGTTATCAATGCCATTAATCTGCAAAAAACAAGAAAAAAAAACGTATCACACTTGGATTTTAATCGAATCCTAATTAAACTTGAACAACTGGCGGTACCCAACCACCGAACGCCTTCTCGAACTCCTTAGCCACAGCCAAACATAAACGATCATTATTCAAATTCGATATCACTTGTACACCGATTGGTAGACCTTCACTATTCAACCCCATCGGTATATGGGTAGCTGGCAACCCTAAAATATTAACAATCGCTGTATAACTGAAATTGAACGGTTTTATTAACGGTTCATTGTGATAAGGCGCCGGTGTTGGATGTGTCGGATACAAAAATACCCCATCATCACCCAATAAATCTTGGAATTCTTTTAGAAATGCATTACGTTCCTCTACTAGATGTTGGTGTTGTTCATCGCCGTATTTACAACCGCCCTTATCGGCGATTGCTGTTATTATACCGATGAACGTGTGTTCGGATATGCGTAGAAACCATTTGAATAATTCGAAAAACGGGTTGATCGAACCGTTCAAATTGGCGAGTTGTTCTTGGAATGAGGGGCCATTTGGTTGTTTCATATTGGCGAACCATAGGGGGGCGCTCTTTTTGAAACGACGCAATGATACCTAAAATAAAATAGAATTCCAGTCGTCTTTGATTGTAATTCGATACAGGTGAGCCAAGAAATTGGACTTTTGAAATTGTAAGAAATTTGATATACTCGCTAAATATTTGGAGGAATCTCATTGGTTTTAATATAAAACTGTAAAATTTGAAAATAACCAATAATTTTGCAATACGTCATTGAAAGCAGAACTATTGGTATTCTAGAAAGGCGCCGAATTTTAAAACAACAAATAATTCAGAAGTGGGATGGGCAAAGTTGCAAAGTTGTTTTTCAGTAGTAGTATAGGCAACCAACTATCAGCAACGCTAATAGTTGATTGCCTATATTACACCAAAACAACAGGTTAAATTAGTAAAATTAGGGGCTTTTAATGTTGTTTTCGTTAATTTTTCACAAAACGAGTGAATTTAGTATAAACAGTGAGCCTAATGGTTGGCACATTAGAAGTATAAGAAGCTCCAATTGAGGAAAGTTTGAAATTTGGTATGAACCGGTTTTCCCCCGGAACTATATCTAGAAAATAGTTTCGTTGTTCTATCAACCCCCGGTATATTCTCTAGGGGTAGTTTTAGTGGAAAACAAGTGTACACCAGATTCAGAACCTTCTATCAATTATAACTTACTTTTAATGAATAATTTCTTAGCCCGTCTGTATTAAGTATATCACGGTATTTCTCCTGGCAGTAAGCTGTGACTTGGACAAACGATTTGTCGGTAATACAGATTACTATCCCGTCTATCGACCCGCGAATTTTAAATGAATTATTCAAATTTCATTTTATTTTAAAATAAATTTTCTTTTATGATTGGGAAATTTAAAAAGTTTAGAAATTCAGTCGGTAACTTATGGTAATCTACATTATCGACAAGTTATTGAAACAAAATGACAGCCTACTGTGGCACACTTGATAGTTTGATACGTTATCATTTGTACCTTTTTAACTTTAATACTGTGCGCTTTATCAAGATGTACGACAATTTTGTTGAACAACTGCTTAATTTCGGGATTAACCGGCGATATAACCACACCCCCACCATCACTATCCTGATAATAGAATTTCAATTGTTTCAAATCAACATTCCGATCCAATTTCAATAAATCCACCTTTTTCTCGCTGATAATCTTCAAGATTAATTGCAAATCGTCAGCACGTCGACACATCGGTCCAATACCCAAGAAACTATTCTGTTCATCGGTAATCGGTGCTGGGAATTGGCCGTGATTCGATACGATGAATTTCGACGGTTTATGGCCGAAGATGCCATTGAAGAATGATGGCATTCGTATCGAACCGCCGATATCCGAGCCGATACCGAACGGGGAACCGGCGGCCGCCTGTAGACAGCCTTCGCCCCCGGACGAACCGCCAACGATACGGTTCGTATCGTAGGGATTGTAGGAGCGTCCATGGAGATTATTGGCGCTCTCCCACCACATGCACAATTCGGAGACGTTAGTCAAAGCAATCGGATAAGCACCGGCGTTGCGTAATAATCGGACAACATCAGCATCTTGATCAGCCAAGATGTGTTTACGTTTCACCAAACCGCCGGTATGGATCATACCTTGAACGGCGATACAATCTTTCGTTGTGAACGGTACGCCTAACAAAGGCTTTTCAACGGCCAGAATCTCCTCGGATATTGTGCCCGATTTGATTAAATTATCGATAGTTTGCGCCTCTTTCCTGGCCTCATTGAAACGTTCGGCTACAACACAATTCAATATCGGATTCACTTCATTGATACGTTCAATAAACGCCTCCAATACTTGTACACTAGTCAACTACAATTACAATTTTTATAATAATCGAAATAATACACAAATAATTTACCTTTTTCGTCCGGATTTTGTGGGCTATTGTGGCCGCCGATTCCAACAATAATAAATTGCGAATCGGTGGCATTTGCCGGCCACGATTATAATAAATCAAGCCGAATAGAAAATGTACGAATACCTCAACAATACGGTGGAGAATACGCACGAATTGGAGCAAATATTGGCGACAATTATCCATTTTTTTAAAACACAAATGAAAGTTGATGCTATACTCGAATCACAGAAGGAATAAATTTCAATTGTGACATGTACACTTGGCAATTATTACAAGTAAATTGATAATAACGATACGGCGATACGACTCCCCACTCGGTGTTGTTATTAATGTTGATGATGAGGCTGATATGAAATGTGAAGGTTATGTAGTAGGAGGGCTTGTTGTTGAGGTTAAGACCGATAATTATACAAAATCGATCAATTACCATTATTCTACTAATTATCTAAACAATTATGAGCAATTTATTGATAATTTAACGATTTTGATAATTCAACAATAACAACAATAGTAGGAATTCGATTAAATTTGATAAAACCGTTGACGTTTATCGAAGTGAGGTTAGGTTGATTGTCAAACATTCCGGTAATTTTCTAGATAATAATTAGCAGAAATTCCAGTTGATTATAACAATTAAAAATAAATATTTAACACGATTTATTAGTTTTGTTGTAATTATTTAGCCGCTTTTTAACTAGTAATTGGAGAGAAATTACGATATTCTGGAAACTAACCTCAAATTTACAAAATTGCTTCATTCTAGCCCCGTAATTTCATCTACTTGTTTTTAAAATAAATAAATAAATAAATACGTAAATAAATAAATAAATAGATAAATAAATAAATAAATAGATGAATAAATAAAGAGTGCCGAATTTTTGGATTATTTCCCAATTACCACCACCAGTTCACCCCTATTGTTGCTCGATTTGTTTGTCGGTTTCTCCCCGGAATCTCCTAACGAATGTTCGATTTGTTGCCGTAATACAGCAATGAATCAGAAATCAAAGAGTGGTAATTAACACGATCATCTCAATTATAATAAATGAATTAATTAATTTAATTTAAACTTTCTAGTGGTACCGCCGGTATTGCGCGATGTTGGTAAATTAGCAGCCGGTGTGGCTTCTGTTAATACATCAATTCAAACGACACCAACAATAAATTCGACTGGCTCAGCAACAGGTAATTTTTTTCCAAATTTTATAATAAAATTGATAATGAACTGTTATCTTGTATAAGATTGAATTTATTGATGTTAATTAAAAGGTAATATTTTAAGCCAATTAAGTTGAGTGTATGAGGTTGGACAGTAAATTTATTGGTCAAATATTGTAGGAACAATGAAATTGATTATTATCGAAATTCTAATAATAATAAGTAATAATGATAATTGATGGAAAATTGATTTTTGGTGGATGCGCCATTTCAGTTAGAAAATTCCGTTTTTTAGGAATTTATTTCTCGTTTATTTTCCAACGGATTTTAATGATTTGGACAGGGTTAGAGAGAGTATTTCAAGCCATATAGAGCGGCATTTTTCGTTTTGGAAAATCACAATCAAGTTTTAAGTTATCGGCGAAAATTTAGCAACATGTTCTTATACTAGGTGAATCGTCCAAAAAAATATAGTTTTGAAGATAAGTCCCATTCGTTGATAAACAGTTGAAAAATATTTTGGGGATTTATAGAGGGGTCTTCAGAGAATATTTTAGCAAAAGTTGGACTTCGTAGCTTATCACGAAGGCGATGAAAAACCGGTTTTCCGGCCAATATTGCACTTATTTGTCTTCAAATTCTATCCTAAAAAATGCCACAATTTGATAATTTATTTCTTCTTTTGTCTCCAAGCGATTTGAATGATTTACACGGAATTAGAAAGGGCATCTCAAGGAGTATTGAGTGATATTTTCTGTTTTGGAAAATTCCAGTTGAACTCCCAGTTATAGGGGAGAATTATCATGTATGTTTTTATACCGGTGGGCTATTCGGAAGTGTGTAGTTTTGAAGAAAAGTCCTTTTAGTTGATGATCAATTTGAAAAATTATTTGAGGATTTGTAGAGGAGTCTCTAGAGAATCTTTAAGCAAAAGTTGGACCTTGTAGCTTATCGGGAAGTTGGTTAGAAAACGCTTTTTTGGACAATGTTGCATTTACATTGTTCCAATTCGATATTTAAAAATGCCGATATTTAAGAATTTATTTCTCGTTTATTTTCCAACGGATTGTAATGATTTGGCCAGGGTTGGGTAGAGTATTTTACGGCATATAAAGTGACATTTTTCGTTTTCGAAAATTCTAATTGAAATTAGAGTTATGGGGGAAAGTTTAGGAACATGTTTCTATACTGGGTGAACCCTTCAATAGAATAGTGTTTTGAAGATAAGTCCTATTAGTTGATAAGCAATTCGAAAAATATTTTGGGAATTTAAAGAGGGGTCTTCGGAGAATATTTTAGAACAAATTGGACTTTGTAGCTCATCAGAAAGTCGGTCAAAAAACCGGTTTTCTCAACCAATGATGCACTGAGTTTTCGTCAAATTCTATCTTAAATAAATTTGACAATTTACTTCTTGTTTCTTTTCGGATTTTAATGATTAAACTGGAATAAGAAAGAGCATTTCAAGGAGTATGGAGTGGCATTTTTTTTTGGAAAATTTCAATTGAGATTTAAGTTATAAGGGAAAATTCACGAGTATATTTTTATACCGAGTGGACCATTCAAAAGTATATACTTTGAAGATAAGTCCAATTAGTAGGTGACCAATTTGGAAAATAATTTAAGGTTTTGCAGAAAGGTCTCCAGGGAATAATTAACCAAAAGTTGGACCTTGTAGCTTATCAGTAAATCGGTTAAAAAGCGCTTTTTTCGGAAGATATCGCATTGATTTTTTGTGGGTGCTCCCCCTCGATTCTCCAAATTCTATCGTTAAAAACGTCAATATTTAATAATTTATTACTCGTTTGTTTTCCATCAGACTTTAATGACTTGAACCGAATTAGAAAGAGCATTTCAAGGAGTATCGAATGATATTCTCTGTTTTGAAAAATTTTAATTCAAATTTGAGTTATCGGCGAAAATTTGGGGGCATATTTTTGTACCGGTGGACCATTTAAAAGTTTATTGTGTTGAAGATAAGTCTTATTCCGTGATAAACGATTTAAAAAATATTTTGGGAATTTGTAGATGGGTCACCAGAGAATATTTTAGTAAAAGCTGGACCTTGTAGCTCAACGGTAAGTCGGACAAAGTCGTTAGATCTACCGACCGATTACACACAGAACGATTAAGAATTCCTCAGAATGTTTCTTTTGGTTTGAAAAAATGCGAATTACTTCCAACAATTATGGTGAACATTGACATTGTCGCAACTATTTAGCATTTTTCGAATATTTACTATAAATTAGTGTTTATTATTCTTGTTTTGATAATATTCAAAGTGAAAATTATAAAAGTCCGTATACCTAATTAATTTCTAACGTGCGAGTATCAGATTTCTCCTTTTGAAAAACAAACTTTCAAATAACTTTAACAATCTTCTATTATCAAATTAAAAGTAGTAAACAGCTGTGAGAAGGTCAGTAAAATTTCCATTGATGATCGTCGCCTGGAGTACCGTTTCTCGATAAAAACGTTCTCTTTGCAGTTGAATTTTCCGATTACTTTCAAAATTCGTCCAACGGTAATAATTTTTGAAAAGCTAATTGTAAATTTTCTAGTAAAATAATATACTTGTATTTTTTGCCCCTTTGAAAAGTAGTGAATCGTCCCTTTAAACATAGAAGTTTTGCACCTGGTTTTTTTCGGTGTGTAGACGATTCTATCGATTTTAAAATTGTGCTGGTTGTGTTGTAAAAATCTTGCTTATTTTCGTGGGAAAATAAGTGTGGAAAATTGGCTTTTTTTATTCACAAAGTATCGCTCGTCTTTGATTGATGTTCCTAGACGAACTTGCCATTCGAGTCGATTTGGATTTCGACATGAAATTGTGGAATTTTCGATTTTTCTACTTTTATCGGGCGATATTTAAAATTATTACTCTCTTTGTTTTATTATTTCTGTTTCTATTTATTTGAAAACGAAATTTATTCATTCGACTTGTTTGTTGTTGACGACAATGCTAAATGTTCCATTGAATGAATTTATAACATTTGAATATTTGCTGAATTCCACTTAACAACAACTATTAGGTATAACATTGAATAAAATTTATTTTATTGCTATTTATATTCATAATTATATTCTTTATGTTTGTATAATTCCTGTAAAAAAAACACAAGTTTTTAACACAATAAGAATAATAAATTAAATCTATCTAGATGGACTTTTCTAAAGTATACCTCCTGTTTCACTTAAATCTTCCTGTAGAGTAAGATTCTCATTGCTAGCCTCATTGGAAATAGATTCCTGAGACTCCCTCAGAGAGATGGTAGATGTGTACAAAATAAGTTAGATAGAGATAGATACAACAATTGAAAATGAGTGACTTCGACTGCCTACCCTTGTACAAGTATAGGGGATGCGCACTCTAGTACCTCATTGGTCCCTTGTCCAAACAAACCACTTTCTTTCATAGAAAAAAATTTGACCGGTTTCGAATTTTAAAAATTTCCATTTACAATCAGATGTTGAAGACTTGCTGTGTTTGGCATACTCATGTGGCACATTGATTTAGATAAAGATACAAATAATCGAATTTTAAGGATAGCTTCATCTTTATCTGTATGAATGTGCCACATGAGTGCGGCAAAGATAGCAAGTCAAGCCAATTTTTTTCCTCTGAAAGAAAGTGGTGTATCTGGATAAGGGACTAATTTTATACATCTACTATCTCTTTGGGAGGGTGGAAACATTATTTTTCTCATGTGCCTAGCTCTTATGGCAGAACTCATTTGAATAATATTTTAAGGGCCTGCACTAGTAAAAAGTAAACAGGATANTTAATTATTTTTGTATAAAGCGTATTGCAATTTATATATTATTTTATTACCTTTCCAACAGTATCATTGTTGCTGCAAACAAGTGAAAATCTTTTGGAAAATTGATGATAAACAAAACTATGTTTGGAAAATAAAAAAGTTGTCTTGTTTTGAATGTTTTGAAATTGTTCTATTTTGATGATACACACCCTTAAAAACCAGATTAAAACTATTTACAAAAGGGAAATATTCTATCAACGATTTCTCCCTTATTTTCTACTCGAAAATCATGTACTAGGGCTTGTTAGAAAGAGCATTTAAACCTGCACCATATGGATTTTTCCGTTTTGGATTTTTTTGGAAATTCTGACCTACAGAAAGAAAACTAGAAACGTGTGCTTTTTTTAAATTTTATGCTTTAATTTAGCCTATATTGATTTGTTTGTAATGAATATTAAGTGATAGCCGATTGCAATCGGCTTGATAGTCTTTTGGGAAATTAAGAAAATGGGAAAATTTCATATTAAATTTTGTTGTGCAATGTTGAAGGTTAAATTTTGCATTTTCTGAAAGTTTATACATGGAAAGAGGGCAAATGATGTTGAAAAATCAAAATTTTTAAAATTCGAAGAAAATTTTGGGGAAACATATACTATTTCTATCTATTAAAAATATTTATTGTGAGGTAGATTTTTTTTCAATTACTAGAAAATTTAATGGACCTTCCAATGATGCCCTTGTTATCGGAAAATCGAGCTTTTCTGAAAAAATTGCGTGGAAAATAATTCGATTAGCGAATAGAATGAATTGAAATTTCTTCTACACTCTGTATAATTGCCTGTCTTTTATTATTTATTGCTAGGAGATTTCTTATGGGAAATTACATCATACTTTTCTCAATGTTTGGAAGCTCTATAATTGTTATTTTATTTGTTTAGTTGACTTTAAATTCTTAAAAGTGGTAATTTAGTATTGAATACCGCTTGTTTTATCTAATTGTTTTTTAATCCTGCGATAGTTCTTATTAATTAGAGGATAGTTTGAAAAATATTCTAAGGATTTGTAATCTCTAGTGAGTACTTTAGAAAAATTAGAGCCTTATAGCTCATTGGTAAGTTCATGAAAAGCTGCCTTAATTTGGCAATTTTTCTAATCATTCACTAATTTTCACTAATCAAACAATCATGTAGAACGTTCAAGAATGAATAAGAGATTTTTATGTTTTTTATCAATGATGATCGATCTCAAAAAAAAAATTGTACATTTTTCCAGGATCTAGTAATGAAAAAAAAACTATTTAGCCAAAATCTAGTGATTCTTGCTCGACATACATGTGTAATTGGTGAAAATGGTATGACTGTCTAGTTAATAGTTTTTCACCGATTTCCTGATGAGCTACAAGGTTCTAATTTTGCTAAAATTTCCCCTACCGATGACCTTACTCATGCTGAAAATAATTTTTTCTACGATAGTTAAATTGTTAAATTTCTAGCCCGTTTCGCATGTGCAAAACTCTCGATTGCTACAGAATTTGATCGTTTCTTAACAATGTGGTTCTTTAGCGGGCGGAAAAGTGCACTTTTTAGCACTAGAGCGAAAGACGACTTCGGCGAGCTGAATATACTTTTCAGATCTGTTATCTACATAATTGTTTTTCCGATTTGATTATAAAATTTTCAGATTTCGGGTGTAATTTTCCAGTTTTCGTCCGATCGTAGAAAAAATAGTGTATCCAACTTGAGTGGCAGCGGCCTTTGTGAAACTCGTGTAATTGAAGCACTCGTACTTCAACGTACCCACTTGTTACACAAAGGCCTTGTTTCCACTTTACTTAGATAAATAACTATTACAAACACCCAATAATTAATAAAATAACTACGAACATTTAGTTGAAATTCAAGACACTGCATGCCTACCGGAAATTAACGTCAAGTTAACCCATTTTCAAACATCCCATCAGGTTTCAATTGTCTAAGTCCTTGTACATACAAATAATTTTAATCTTAATATAAATAAGGGAGAAATGACTATTTTATGCCATTCCTTATACTTATGAGGAGGGCAGACGTGTTTTATTGACATTGTAATCATTTGAATTGACCTGAAATTGAACTAATTTTCCGGATTTTGATCGAAAGCAGTTGAACTGGGGTGGTTTTTTTTAATTTTACAACATTTACCCGGATTTATCGCAGTTTTTTTTTTAATTTTTTGAATCATTTTGAGCGTNTTTTTTAAATTTTTTGAATCATTTTGAGCGTGATATTCGTCTATAATCAATAATTGCCTTGTATATTGCCAATATTAATCTCGTTATTGCATTGGAAATCGATCTGAAAATAGAAATCCAAAAATTCGTGTATTTATTAAGTCAACTTATCGAGTTGATTGACTGTCGAGATTTTAATTAATATCCGTTATTGATCCTGCTAGAGAACAGGAGAGGGACTACTATTACAAAGAATATAAATTAAAAATTGTACAATGTGTTGGCTTAATTGAAAACTCTTTTTTCTGCTAGTAGTCTCGATTTTAATTAACCAACAAACAGCTTTATATATTGAAGAACCGCGCAATAAAATCCAATGGTACCGAACGAAAATTCGCTAAAATTTATTGATCAACTTTACATAATGATGTTAAGAAAAGGGAGCAATTAAAAGGTGTCCAATTGGCTTCTTAAAAGGCGCGAGTAGAAATTTAAGGGCCCAGTTCTTCGATACGATATGCGACAAATACCAACCTTAGGAAAGAAGATAAGATTGTGTGAATTTGTTGAATGGCTAAACATTTGAATTTATTGCCTGGAGAAAATTCCATTTATAAGCTTTCCAAAAATGAGTCAAATGTTCATTCAACTTCGACACTTTGAATAATTTTCCAAAAAGATGTAGAAAACGGTATGTTCGCACAGCTAGTCGACAAAAATTCCAGTTAATTAAAAAGTAAACTCAAATGGGTTCTCTCAGGGCAGTTCGCTCTGACGGAAACCTTGAGGCCTGCTCCTTAAAGTTGAGATATTTGAAGGATTTTAGAAATTTCAAAGCAATCCTATAATTTAAACAAAAAGCTATTTTCTTGTTGTTTTCTTTATAAACACTCACACTCAAAACAATCGAGCATAAATTAATTTCCATGTTCAATTTCCAGGCAATCCGCGTAATAAATGCGCTTTGAAACCGGGCCATTCGCTCATGGATTGGATCCGTTTGGGGTCATCCGGTAGAGATTTAACCGGTGTTGGCCCGAAAGCTGGCCGTCTTTCTGTAACAATAATTAACTCTAATCCATCCATTTTCTATTTAATTTAATTTAATTTTTGTAGGTAACACCGAAAGAATTGGAACAACACAATAAAGAGACTGACGCTTGGCTAGCAATCCGTGGTAAAGTTTACAATGTTACAGCGTATCTTCCGTTTCATCCGGGTGGCCCGGATGAGTTGATGAAAGGCGTTGGAAAGGATGCTACACGATTATTTGATGATGTATTCGTTTAGTTCAAAAGTCTGGATTAGAGCCCTTCACGCGGATCTTTAATCAACGATTTCTTCCTTATTTTCCACTATAAAGTCAAGTTAATTGGTAGTTGCTTAGCTTTACAGAACTGCGACCAGTGTAATTCTTCATTATCTTCTATTATCCCGGAAAGGATATATTTTCGCGAACTTAATTACCTCTTTGAGAAACCTTCTCCGTACCTCAGCAGGCTGTCGAGATGAGTAAGCCTATTGTGCGCTAATGCTTCATATTGTGCTCCGTTGTTCAATTCACAAAACCTACAGTTTCCAGCTAAACCCAGTTTTTGAGGAAATATCTGACGGAGCAGTGTCCTGAGAAGCTCCTCAGAATTCTTAAATGAACAATTTCGCCTGACTCCCGGAGTTTTCCTCCAGTGGAGCATTTTGTTGTCCTTTTTCCACCTGCAGATTTTCTTCCAATAGGCTTTTGGTAATCCATAGAAAGAACCTAGGTCCTCAGAGCCTGCCCTCACAAGTTCATCAGATAGTTAATTTCCCGTCCTGAGATCCAAGCTAAGGTAAGTTTATTGCCCCTTGCCGGTAATTTCAAGAATTGACAACATTATCAGGCGGTCTTTGTCTCAAGTCTACAGGCCCTTATGCACTTTGATAGTAAAAGCTTTCATCTTTCATTTGAGAAAGAACGAGGCGTTAAGGTAAATCCTATAAAGTCCGTGTCTAAATTCGGCCGTAAGCTTAAAATGATCTTTCCAACGAGTCGCAGCACTTGATTTTATAGTGCAAAATAACGGAGAAATCGATGATTAAAGATCTCTTTTTTAACGAGCTCTAGTCCGGCCTTTTATTATCCCGGATTTTCCATAATTGTATACAAAAATTATAGATACACCCCTGGGTGAATTACGAACAAATTCTACAAAAATGTTGTATAGGTCGTTTGAATTTAATCGATCCAGATGTAGACACTGAAGCGTTATTTTTCGGTAAAAACCGACCGAAAAGTGCCCAATCGAACACGCAAATAATCAGCCCGAATGGTCGCACCCCTAGCAAAGAGGTTGTTAAAGAGACGACTCAATCTACGACAACTACGACTACGATTACAACATCGACAACGACAACAACAACACCAGAACCAACATTGTTGCCCCGTTTCGATTGGATCCAGAAATTAGATTCGATAACCGTAATTTTTTACACTGGCGCCTTTTCGAATCCATTCATTGAAATCAATCAATCGATAAACGATTCAATACAAATTTGTTTAATCTACGATAATAATCAATTTGATAACGAATTGAAATTCTATCAAAATATACAATGGCCATGTCGGATACGTATAAATTATGAAACTGGAAAAATTGAATTGACTTTCAAGAAAATAACTAGCAATATATGGCCGAATTATGGTGTTTTAAGACAGACTAATAAACCGTTAAATTCAATTTCTAATTTAAATAGTGCTAAATTAAAATGTTTGATAACAAATCGAACAACAGTCAATTATAATACGTGTTTATTGGAAATGGAACGGATCGATCGATATAAGACTGTTGTACCGTTAGGTAAACATGTTAAAGTATTTGAAGAAATTGGAGGTAAATTTTATTTTATTTATTAGTGCCGATTGCATCGTTCTCTGTCAAGTATTTTCAATTTTTTGTAACAGCATAGCAATTTGACATATTCAGTCGTATTCTCGAACTTTTTGATGATTCACTACCATGACAACGGTGATCAATAGATTTTTGAACCGAACTTCTATCTCATTCTTTACTACTCTATCATATGTATAATTGAAAAGAGACAAAAATAAAATAGGTCAACTTTCAGAGTTGCTAAAAAGTTAGAGAATACCAACGTGTTGCTTTGATTAGCGTTTTTAGTACTACTGTCGAATAAATAAGGTTTAATGTCACGACGTATTATCAAATGGGTTGCTAAATCAATTGAGCTTGAGTGTTTATATGGATTTTTCAACATATTTATCGACTTCAGTTATTTTTTTATATAAAAAAGATTGGTTTGCTGAGCTGTTTCCAAGATCTGACAAGAATTTTAAATATTTTCGAGCACACCGACAATATTGTGACTTTCACCTGGGACTATAAGTTCTTAAGGCAACTGCCCTTATTTGGCGAACAATTTGTAAGATATTTTAAGAATTTATAGGAGGGTCTTTAGAGATCATTTTAGCAAAATTTATAACTCATTTGAAAATCGGTCGTTTCGGGCCAAGCAGTCATTTTCGAAAACATCAGATGGCTCAGAATAACTTGAGGATGCCTCCAACATTGATTTTTTCCATTTGTCTCCATTCGATTTTGAAATGGGTAGAAGTATTTTGCATTTTTTTGCAATGCAAAGCATCCCTGAGTTCCTCTGAGTCACTGTACGTGCCCTTTTGAAAATCGCGCCATTGTTAGAAACGCTGCTTTTGACCAGCTGCACGATGAGCTAAGAGGCCCGAATTTTGCTTAAATCTACCAAGACTCGCCTATAAGTCGTCAAAATATTCTAATTGCTCGCTAAATAAGAACTTATAGTGCAAGGTGAAGCACCCGGTAGAGACGATGGAAGTCTGATCGAATTTTTCTTTAAATTTAACTCAAGTCCAAAAGGTACTCTCATAAAACTGTAATTTTCTGAATCATTTTGAAAATCCAAGCAAAATCAAATTCGGCAGGCTAAAAATGATTCCTCGAAAAAAAAAAATAGAAGTATAAACAGGATTACCATAATTCTTTATCAAATATTTTATCACAAAATTCTGGCTAATTCGAAGAATTGGGTTTTAGATAGACGTTTTTAGGTGCAAATTGATTAGGGGTTTTACATAGAATGGTGCAACTCACCTTTACACTATACTCAGGACAAGCAAGTAATTGAAACTTTACACCAACCTGACAGTAGCAAATTCTCTAATAGTGGTCAAAATTTACGAATTTCAGAAGCGTTAGGTTGGTGTTTACAAATATATTTAGTAACTTTTCTAACAAACGAAAAATTCAATTATTTCCACGTCCTGAGTCAATCTCATGCCAATTTTATCCGAGATAATTGTTGTTCCATAGGTAAAGAATTATGTCGTAGTTACACACCGGTACCAAACAGTTTGTTTACAAAATATCAAATACAACAACATACAACTGATAATATTTGTTTAATGGTTAAATGTTATCAAAATGGTAATGTTAGTAAAGCTTTATATAATCATCAAATTGGTGATATAATAACAATATCAAAACCGATTGGTCTATTCAATTTGGAATGCATTGAAAAACGTGAAACTTTCATTTTATTAGCTGCCGGCACTGGCATAACACCAATGTTATCGATTATATTGTTTTTATTAGAACGACGTGTACGTAAATGGTAATTTTATATTCAATTATATCCAACATTAATCGCACGTGGACCATTTAAAAGTGTATGGTTTGAAAATAAGTTTTATTTTGAGGATTTGCAGGGTTCCCGGCAAAACTTGGACGCCGTAGCTTATTGAGAAGTCGGCCAGAAAACGCTTTATTTAGATAATGTCGCGATTTACATCAAACAGCGTCATTATAAAAGATTGTAGGTAATCGAAGTTGGCCATGTTCAAGTAATTTGGTTTTTGCCGCTCTCCTGAAATTGTGTATGTCAACGTCACTGACAGCGCAGAAATCTGCATTATCAACACATTTCTAGTACGAACCGTGAAAACGCTAAAGCGGATGGTCGAAATTTTACATTGGAAATCATAGCCAACTTGGACTACAGTCTTTTATAATGACTCTGTACAAACAAAAACAACAAAGATTCTCGTATTTTTTTACTATACTTTTTTGCATTGTGTAATAACCTCCTCAGTGCTGTTTCTCATTTTTAATTTAACAAGGGAATATAGTTAACGTTTCTCTAGTTGTTTCTTGTTAAGTGGAGAAACCGTTCGGGGGTAAAATCCACCATTTTTTCTATGTTGTAGCTTTGCAAAAGGTCTACCGTTGAGTATCTTCTGTCATTACATTCTAGACATTCGCATTCTACACCAATGCAACTCAAATTCTCAATCGACTGAGCCAGGCTCAAGTTTTGAGCCGGTCTCAGATACGTAGCCTTTATTTGATCGTCGTTGGTGAAACGATGTAAGCCAAGTTTAATCTTACACCTGGTTCTAAATCGGTGGTCCAGCTTGGTGAGTGCCACTTTAAGTCTCACGAGAAATGTTTAGGTAACTCAAAACATTTAATAAAAGCATTTTGGCGGTACGCAAAAGCTCCCAGATAGCAGTTGAGAAAAGGTCAATGAAGTTTTTATTAATGTAGAATCGAAGAATTTTTCCTATTTTTTCAGAACATAGTGCAAAATCACAAAAAAGGCAGTTTAATCGTTTTGTGTGTAGTTAGTTGATGAAAATTGCAATATTATCTATAGTAAGCGTTTTTTGACCGACTTGAGCTTTAGACTTCAACTTTTGCCAAAATGTTCTCTTGGAGTCCCTCTACAAATCCTCAAAATATTTTTCTAATTGTTCGCAAAATAATAGGACTTTTAATTAAATTAAATTCTATACTTTGAAATGTTCCACGTGTTTTACAGGGTGAGCCAGTAGTATGGCCTATTAAAAGTATAACAAGCTCTAACTGATTGAAGTTTCTAAAATTTGGTCTATAGCTGAATGGTATGTTTTTATTGCAAATTTAAATTCTACAGCGAAATTAAAAGGGACTAATAATTTGATTTATGGTCTTTCATTACACTGAAAAACATTTCAGTTGTATAAAATTTTTTCATAATGTTCACATTTTGGGCTATTTCAAGTCCAAATTTTGATCGCTTGCTAGCAATAGTTCCAAAGGTATAAATTTCTTAATCAGACACTATACAATTTAAAATTTCATGTAAATTCAAAATTCCTGAAAAACTATCGAGTCTAGACCATCAGTCATGCTGTCAAAGTCCCTTTCAATTTTGCCCTAGATCTAAATAGGCGGCAAAAAAACCAATTTCACTTAAAATGGGAAAATTGTTTGAATAGCGAAAATATTTTCTAAGTGTAGTTCAAGTCGAAAACACAGCAATTAGAACTTCTTATACTTTCAATTTTCCATCTACAGGTTGGCTGTGCTTTTAGTAAATCGAGTCGTAGCTTATTTCATATTTTACGAAAAGCAGAGCCAACTGCAATGTAAAATAGATATAAATTAGTCGAATAATTTCCAGCCAATTTCTACGATTATTATTCTTCAATCGTACAAGCAAAGATATTTTAGTAAACCATCATCTAGAACAATTACAACGTATTGATAGTCGTTTTATTGTTGAATATATATTGTCTGAACCGGACGAGAAATGGAATGGTCTAAAAGGTCATATAACACGTACAATGATTGAAGGTATCATTGAGAAGCATTTGAAAGACTCAACTTATAATAAAAATGATTTATATTTGATGGTTTGTGGGCCGCAAATTTTCACAACATTAACACAACAGGTTTTAAACGATGTTGGTATTGAAAACAATCAAGTGCATATATTTTTAGGATAGTAATTATTAGTTAAATAATAAATAAATTGATAATAGACAGCACAAGATAATCAATTTTTTTTGTTGATTATATAACAATGAAGCAATATTTATTATTAGAGATGCCTTTTTTCTGATTCAAACAATCACACTTTCCAGTTTATTTGTATATAGTTAGTTTTGTTGTACAATGGCAACACTAAATAAATTGTTATTTTTTGAAAAAAATGTACATAGTTTTGAATTATTCGCCAAAGATAATTTCAAATTTTATGTATTTAAGGGCGCTCTGCACATAAATAGAGAATCGTAAAACAGGATTCCTGTTTTGT
>JACDRP010000336.1:0-64142 GCA_013841185.1 Hycleus phaleratus | reverse complement strand
CACTATTTTTAAATCAGAATTTAAATTTAGCGCGCTTAAATCGTGGGTTGATGTAGCGTGATTTACAAGCTTATATAACCTAACTTGTAACCTATAATTTAATAATTTTTCTATTTTTGGGGATACCCAAGCTCGGCTTTTACTAATTTTCCAACTATTATCGATTTTGAATTACGCGCCATCTAAAAACAAGGTTGGTATAACAAAATTCCCCAATTACTGTTGGTATTTATGTAAATTTTCTAACCTTAACTATCCAAATTTGATTAACGTCAGTCTAATTCGTGTACTATTGGAGGGTTGTAAAATTTTGAAAAGTTCGTAGATTATTCGTATTTAATAAGTTCGCTAAAATTAACGCACAAAACTATTCTAAAATTAAGGTGATTTGAATTCCACCAGCTTAAATCTTGAGTCAAGCTTACATAAAGCCAGGCTCTGATAATTAACCCGTAAATGCTTCGATTTTATTGTTTTGTATTTGTAAATCGTTGGTTTTCTGTTTTGCCATTAAAACCTGGGTATTTCGGCTATTTATCTTTACTCAAGCTCCACTTTTATGAATTTTAACAATTGTTCGATGAATTTCAAAATTTTAAAATGCGCGCCATTCAAAAACAGGGGTTTGGTTGCAATATTTTGTAGAGTTCGTTAATTATTTGCTCAAGTAAATAGTTTTTAGTTTATTAATTAACTTAGATGTTGTTTTGTATAAAAATATTTAAATTATTAATTAAATTCGTGATCTAATTTGTGCAAATAATTTGCATAATTCTTGAAATTTAGGAATATTTAGTATGGAAAATTAGTGATTCCAGGCGGAGGCACACAATATTTCAGTAATCGTTATCTGAAATAAACAAAATTAGGTAAAAATTTAGATAATGGCTCGGATATAATTCTATTTGAGATAGAGGGCGCCTAAAAATTTCGCTTCACAAGACGAGAAATTTTTAAGTAAATCAATAGGGTCGTTCAAGTTTGATGCGAGCAACTAGACTTGTGAGAAGCAGAATTTAGATTAATCGGTAGTCAAGTTGTTTGATTCCGTGCCGTTCGACTGTAGTTGGCGATTAAACTTTACAACTCTGCAAGTGGTAAATAAATGTGATTTTTCTCCAATTTCATCGCCTTATCGGGGAAACTTGGCGAGCGTCACTGTATTTAATCAGATTATAAACTCTTATAAATTTTGACCAACAAAGTTTATAATCAAATTTTCTGTAAATATACAGTGATCGATGGAATAAACAAATCCTCAAACTTTCCATCTAGAATAAGAGATAATTATTGAAAACTGAATTTGAATTTTTGATCTTCCATCAATCGTCGATTTAATCAAATTAATTTCGATTCAACGTCTTGTGAACGTTGATCGTTGTGAAAATGCAACGTACACATAAACAGGCACAATTAGAGAGCAATTTTAGAATTTCGTGGAAAAGTCCTAAACGATGAATTTAACGATGGAAACACAATTTTAAATCTCTCTCCAACTCTATGGATTGAAATGGCTTTTGATTTTTACGATGGAAAATAAAATGTCAGCAATAACAATAAAAGATTTTTTCCGTCATTCCATCCAAGATTCAATCATTAGCATCAAGCTTGAAATTTCACAAATACCCGATTAGATTAATAAAGATACCCAATTTTCACCCTAATAAATGTTAATTTTTGTTGTTGTTATTGTAGATAGATAGATAGCATCCTTCTATCTTCATCGGTCTTCATGCTTGATTATAAACCCATTATTGTCATTATTATAACACGAATCATCCCATTTCAGGTATAGAGAAAAGGGATGAACGAAACCCTTCACTAATTTTTCAACAGATGTTCCTATTCAATTTATCGAAATAATAAAAAATCTAATGACGAATTTTCATGCTCAACCTTCACAATTTATTATGATTAAAACTTTTATAAGGGGAAAAAGTGGCAACAATAGGTGGTATTTTTGAGCGTAAAATCGCCGGCTTACAGCTCGCAAACTAAATTTTAGGGAATTCTTCAAATTGTTCGATTAGCCAACAAAATCCAGCTGATTCCACTAATGGATTATTGTTCGAATATCGTAAATACTCCTACAATTGTTGTATAATCCGGCAGAAATAGTTGATTGTAGTGAATGTAATGTTTACTGTAGTTGAATATCAAAATAGGTAAGTGATTTGTATCTCAGGAAAATTGAAATGTAAACCCGGATCTTGTTCCGATTTACCTTACAGCTATACACATCAACTCCCTCTCTCTCGACCAATATAGAGACGTTATAACTTAGTTCAAAGCTAAAGCCGTATATAGAATATCCCCTATTTCGACCTTTTTGCATTGGTATATTTTACATTACCATAAGCGGACTAGTCGTCAAAATAGAACAAAACTGTAGAATTTTCACAGGACTCATCGGAAATCGACCAAATTTCTATAACCAGCTCGAATGCGATTAAAGCTAGCAAAATTCCAACTAGAACCCACTCATTGGGAAATTCGTCGCGATTCTCACCACTGGAGCCTGGAAAATTTCCCGATGGACTGCCAAACTCAAACTCCCGAAATCGCAACTTTGAGATCGACTGTCAGCAAAAATATGATTCGAATTAAGGGGGAATAAAAGTTGTTTCGCTTTGATTATATTTTGACTTGTCGACAATTTCCCCAACTGAATCGCTAAAGTGGATTTCAATGTATTTCCATGCGTACACCCTCCGCTGTTCCAGACAATTCAAAAAGAATTGAGTATCGTACACGTTAGAAAAAAATTATCGTCAACCCCTCGATATCGGGGTGAAACCGCACATGAAGAAGTCTACAAATACATGAGTTTTGTTATATTGAATCGTTATCGGTATATAATAAATAACGCAAGCAATTGCGTGCTTATCGTCCGGTTAGTTGTTTGATCGCTAGATTTCCACCCATCGTTATTTCCAATCTATATCGATAGTATAGTTGAGTGAATATTTTAATATTTTTGATTGTATTTGTGTCGGTAAAATTCATCAAATAGAGACTAGAAGAGAGCAAAATTCGTTTGAATCGACGGTTAAAAGTGCAATTTATCCTATCAGATGATTGAATTAAATCGGGGGTTTATGTCTATTGGAAATCTAAAGATTGATTTTCCTCAAACAACGATAACACAGACTGATACGATGAATGATTTTTGAAAATTATTGTAATTTTCTAACTCGAAAAGATCCAGTTGTATAATAGAAGACAATAAATCTCTCATTTATACGAAATAATATTTAATCGATACATTCTATGATGGATTGTGGTCGTTTTGATGTTAATCTAGTTTGAAAGTGAGTTAGATTACGTATAGTATATGAAACCATTAGTCATTTACGAAAATTGTAATAAATATGCGTGATATTGCACAAGCTTTTTATCCAACATTGGCTACAACCCTGGACAAGTCATGTTTAATCGTTCGATTAGAAATGAAACCGGCGTACAAAGGGATGGGGTGGAAATTGCAAGTAATCTTAGGATTTTTCATATTGAAAACTACCCAGACTTCGTTCCTCTATTAAATATAATTGCGTGTAATCGACAGTCGGAAATACAGTTTATGCATTATAGATATTGAATTGTATAGTGGAACTAATGGATTTTAAATGAAAAATTTAATTTAATGTCAATTAATGATTACTAATGAGAAAATCAACTACAAACAAATGGATCGTTAACATCCATTTTTAATGAATTTTTCTGTCATTATTACTAAACTAAATCACCATTGATTGAATGAAGTCGTCACATGAATGTATAAACAAACCAAATTCGGTGTCCGCCCATTGACGCCCAGTTTTTTTCGGAATGGTAGACAAACCACCACCACATCCGGCTGTCAAATTTAATAATAAAAATTCACCCCTTCTTGTTGTTGAAAAACGAAGTCCAATGTAGCGCAACGGTGAATCCAACGGATTTATGTCGGTGTTCTAGTAGTGGAAACGAAAACCGAACATTGCTGCTTGCTGGAAGATCGAATAAAAACTTATCAGTAGAATATACCTTGGTTAGACTGCCACCATCGAACATTTTCACCACTAGAGGCAACACGAACTTTCGGATCGTTGAATCGTTAGTTTCCTTTTTTGTTGATTTCCACATTTCTGTCGATCTTCCGGTTGCTATACCGCTACCTTTACTATAAAGTCGTCTTGTCCGATTGTTCGACGAGACAAATTCGAATTGTACACCGAATCGGATTGAAATAATAGTCAAGTGGAGGTTCGTTGTACTCCAATAGACCGTGGGACTATTCATCGATTCGAGATTAGTCTTTGTTTCTGGTGGAATTGCGGAATTTCGCACAATTTCAAAGTATTATTTTGCTTCTCTTTGAGTTTTTCTATATTTTCCCCTATAATTCAGTCTTCGTAGTTTATTGGAAGCATTTCCTTAGATTCAAGAAATTTGCCAAGAGTTGTTAGTTTTCCGGAAAATTGACAGAATCTAAAAGACTGACCGATATAGCGCCTCAAAAATTCCAATTTTTAATAACCGATATCTCCCTTATTTATACAGATATTGCATTGAGTACAATACTGTTAAAAAGAGAATTTCAAGCAGTTTCTAGGAGTGTTGTTTGTTTTAGAAAAGTTCAATAGAATTCTAAATTTTCCATACTTTCCTTGATAATTTAGCAATTTTACAGTTTTTCAAAATTTTATCGGAGCAGGTAGCAAATTTAAGGAGTTTTTCAAATTATAAGAAGTCCTCCAATAGGTTGAGTTTTCCGAAAAACTGGAGGGCTCACAATACTTTTGATTCATTGACCGAAAAGGTCGATATCTCGCTTATTTGATGTGCTATTGTAAAGAGGAGGGAGCATTGAAAAATTTCATATTTTCCCTACAATCTCTTAGTTTTTTAGAAAAACTATTGATGAAAAATCTATTTTCGTTTCTGTTTCTTTTTGGACGAAAATCCGGATTACCGAAAGCCTTGTTTCCCAATTATTCATGAGTCCTGTATTTTTATGCCGAATAGACAACCAGATTCAACTTTTTTATGGGCGATTTGTATTAAATTTATCGTCAAGCTGCTATTTTCGTCATCAAAGCACCCGCATATTGGATGAGAACATCACATACAACGTTCATATCCTGTGGGTTGATGACTTTCAGTTATGAAAAATGATAATTTCAACACTGCCTATAAATAAATTACCATCAACATTATTTATTTTTTATTTACGAAGAACTGTTGTCTAATAGAAGAAGTATGTGAATCTATGCGCTCCATTGATTAAAAGGCGTTAAAAGTGTTGCAGGAAATGTCGCCTATAAATAACAACAAAACAGGAAGAGAAACAGGACTTGTTAAAGTTTTTAACGAAAAAAATCTAAATTATTGTCGATCAAGATTACTTAATTCGTGTGCGTGTCGTTTTTAAATTGTTAATGAAGATATTATTGTCAGGTCTTGTAAATCTACCCTAGTATGTTTGTATTACTGTACTGTTATCATTCATTTTTGTTGAAACGATCATATCGAAAATCTGTCCCTGATTTGCGGCTGATTAAATGCGGATAAAAGCCATATTTGGGTTAACACAGAAATAACAACAAGATCAGAAACAATACGCACATTAGACGGTAATAAATGGGTATTGAAACAACAATTTCCGTTGTGCAAGTGATTTGTGTGTACGTACGTTTGGTATTTTCTAGTCTTACGTGACGCTTTTATTTGGGTTAAATCGATACGTTACGAGGCATTGACGATTCGTATTCAATACAACTATTTACTATTTAAAATAAATTCGCGTAAACTGCCGCAACCATTAAAGACGAAATAAATTCGCCTACGATCATTGTGAAATAGTTGATCAATTACGAACTGAAACTGCCTCGTAATTGTATCGATTAAAATTATAATACGCTTTGGGCAATAATCCAGCTGTCTTTTTATTAAAATTGTCGACAATTTCGATTAATTGTTTTGATTCTATCGACAAGATCAAAGAAGCACCAAAATGGTACCAATTCGTTTTGTTTTGTTTGACATGAATAGATTTCGTTGGAAATGTTTTCGGTCATGCGATTCGTCTCTATTATTGCTAAAATTAACTGTGCACGATTCTTATTAATAGTTGGTTGGTGTAGAAAAATCGTCGTTCCAATAAAAACTTGTTGAAATAATTTCATTATTCCGTTTTCGGGTGTTTTTGTCCGATATTTCCTTCAACGTATAAAAATCCGGCATTTTGTGCAATAATAAATCGTCTGTCGTCGTTTTTCGCCTGTACGAGTCGAAGTTGGATGGCCGAAAAAACGGGCAATTTAGAAAAAATTCCATGGAAAAGATGAATTGCGCCAGTGATATTTAGAATTAGACGACCGAAATTATTCGTGAAAGTATCGGGAATTGATGAAAATTGGGAATGTCGCCGTATTTTTGTCGAATATTTTGCGAATTTGATAGTTTGCCAACTCGTATTTTTGTGATTGTTGCCTGAAACTTCTAATATTGTTGCAATAATGTAATTTGTAATATCTACTGGAACTTTGACAGTCTTCTTATACGGCGAACTTTCCAACAGAACAACAAATTGAAGTGATTTTAATTAAGTGAAAATATGTAAATTTCATACGACAATTTCACCTAAATGTCCTGATATATGAATTGTTTTATTATAATTAACGTAATTAAATACGAACAAATACCATTAAAACTAGATATAAATAATTAAAACAACTCCGTATTTTAAGGGATTTTAATTAAATTTAATTAATGGGATAAATCGAAATATTCGTCGTAATAAAACATTGAAAATTTCATATTTGCGTTGATGTAATTAGAAATTTTTGAAATTTTGTTTAATTTATTCGCATTCCTTCGCTGATTTTTCCCCATCTGACGTCTGTTTTTATCCAATTTATTGCATCATTAAATTCTACAACTAGTAGTAGGTACTTCGACTACTTCTACAACTTGAGAACGGAGATAAAGTGAAATTTTCCAAATGAAAAATGTTAGATCATCTTGAACACTCTATTGCATTCTTAAGTCGTTTTATGATTACTTTATGTAAATTCGGTAAGATTTAAAGCTTTAAAACAAGTCCGTAATAACCGAAAAAACGAACCGAACCCGGCTGAAATTGTGGAAAAATAAACGATCCATCATCCATCCACCACCACAAATAATATTTAATAAAGTCGCCACAATACAAGAGTGAGTATAGTTTTAAATCTTTTAGATTGTTTAGGGGAAATCGCTTTGTTGTCGAATAAACTCGAGTCTATTGTGACATGATACAAGTTCTAATGAACGAATTCAGCAAATTCGCCTTAATAACAACAAATATGATAGCAATGACGAACCGCCCCCATTTCAGCGACACAATAGGGCGCTTTCAAGCCACAATATCGGCTTTTCAGGTGTTTTCCTCTCGTTTTAATATCAAGAACTCGAACGCCGAACCGAAGAAAAAACATAAATTCTGACCGTAACACGTGTGTGCATGCACCGTTCCTCCACCCTTTCGGTTGGGCCAATTCGACCGAAAATTGAAAATTCGAGATCTTAATAAATTTACGAAAAATTTCCATCCGGTTTATTTATATTTTAATATTTCTTTATGACTACGAAATGAAGCCGAAAGAATATTGTACAAGAAATCGGAACGGGAATGTAGAAAGACGACGGTAGCGCAGCAAAAAACGGTCGATTTTATTAATGTTTGATTTCATTTCTATGCAAATTTCTGTATATTTCGCCCCATTTTCTATTCTAAATTGGGGTTAATAATAATAACAATAAAAAAATCGCGTTTGCTGATTCAAATGAAATTAGTAGGTAAGAATCTATGCGATTTTTTGCGGCGGCCTTTCTAATATTTCGCCACCCTTACAATTGTCTTGAATTATGGTAATATTTTCGTTATCAACTCGAATTTATCGTCCATATTGTTATAATAAAAACGAACGACCGAAAGCTAGGCGGGCGATTGAGAAAATTGAAATAATCTCGAGGTTATCGCGATTTGTTTGTCGAAATGGACAATTTCGGGGGTTTTTCGTGATTGACCAACTAAATAGAAACGATATTTGAGCGTAAATTTCCACTACCAACATCCATCATTCAATGTCTGTTCGATTCTCGCTAGAATATTTTTCGAAAGTTTCGTTAAATTCTAGCCAATTAAGCCGATATTTATAATCGTATCGTATTGGAATTATAAGTGAATTTCCGGACAAATCCGGTAGTAACACTTTAGTGTTATAATAAACGATTATGTCTCTTGTTCGTTATGCATAAATTTACCAAACTGATTATGTTTCTAAGCCATTTAACTTACAATATTATTGATTGAGAACGAACATTAGACCGATAACTAATTGGAAACTGTTCTAATATTAGATAATAACCAATTATAATGGGAAAGTTGAGGCAAAGATGGGTATTTTAAAGGCGGTTTAAAATTTCTTATCGGCGACTTAAAAACGTACGCGAACAGGGCCGGAGCCGGAGCTAAATTGTCAAAACTACCGGAAACTGTTATAAATAATTTTGCGAAACTTTTCAAATATAAACCCAGATCTTTATGACTAATTTTACTCATATTTGTTTATAGGAGAATTTCGGGTGATTTCGAAACTTTCTCATTAGCCAACAGCCCCGAATTGTAGACAAAAAACAGAAAGTCGAGGTGTTTTTAGTCGAATTTAAGGAATTTTTGACTAGATTTTAAAACACTCTAGTGAATTTTTCCATTGGAAAGCAACTTTTAGTTTTGGCGCAAGTGAATCATTTCGAGGCTCTAAATTTGAGACATTTTTGGACCCGGTAGCTCACCGGAACATCGTCAAAATCGGTTGACAATTTTGCGATAATGAACACAAAAACTTTAGCGTTTTTGGCCGATTTCGCCAAAATTTGCTGAAATATCCCCGGTTTGAACGGCCAACAAATCGCAATTTTTAACGTTAAATAATAGGAAACAATGGGCGATTATTTTGATTTGCTAGCCGAAAAGACGACAATACCTTATTTGTGTGCGAGAGATGTTCGGTACGAATTAATTTCCTTCAGTTGTGTTAGTTGAACGTTAACTGCCTCTAGACATGCTAACAACAACATCAACATAGTCGACCATCATCAAACAATAAACTAGAACTGACAAACCAAAACTGAATGTGATCATCGTACAAATTATCCCCAACTAGATGTTAAAACAAAATAAATTATAATTAAATTTCCTTTGAGCCAAAAATGCTGTCTAACCAACATCCACTGTTGTTGTTATTCGACATTGCAACATTGTTTATAAATTTTTCCATAAACTAATGCACAACCAGCCGGTATTTTTCCTATACATATTTGAAAATTACAAGAATAGCGTGAGTTCTGGACATTTACAGCGAACGGCTATCATTTCTCTAACATTAGTGGTGCATATGTTACAAACATAGAAAAATAAAGGGAGAACTAGCTGGAAATAAGGGAGTTTTACAAGTGTAATTTGACTATATGTAATTTAGAATCGAAATATTGTACACTTTAACACAAAACGCATTCAACTCGATGAGTGTGAATATTTAATTAATTCTTCAACGACATGAAAACTTAACTTTAGTCGGTTGTAATTAAACTTGAACAACAACAACATCGATTATCATATACTGATATCGGCCATATTTCTTTTCAACTACAGTTTTGTTTTATTTTGATTATAGTAAAACATTACTGTCCATAACCAGTCGTGGAGACGCTGTAAAATTTACATAATTTAATGAGAAGTAATGTTTATTTAAATGAATTTGATTAACATTGAAAATTACAAAGATTTGTGGACTTTTGCGAATTTACAACTGTATCAAAAATCAACCATAAATATCCCTCTACAACTCCATTGGTCGACTATAACGTGTTGGTCTTAGCAAAATGTAGTCTAGCTATTGATACAGTCGTCTAATAAAGTTGTTGACGAATTAGCTTTATAGTTTGTCTTTTAGGATCAGTTTTTAGTTACCAGATAACTTTGTTGGACTACTATAAATGCTCATTTATCATTGTCGTAATCAATCACAAATATCGCTCTATAACTGTACTGGACTTTCCATACAGTGGCTTATTAAACTTATTCAACGATACGATTACTCGGATTCCTTCCATAAATCTTATTCTCACGGTATATTTTTAATAATATCACCCTTAAAAGATAATTTGGTCAACTGTAGAACATTACAGGTTAATACAGTCATCCAAAAAAGTTATTGAAGAATTGGCGCTATTCCTCTTTTATGATCAATTTTTAGCTAAAATTATAAAATTGCCAGATAACTTTGTTGGGCTACTATTAATGCCATAATCAACCATAAATACTACTCTAGTACTAGATTGGACGACTGTAGCTTCGAACTTATTCGGTTTTATTGCATCAATTTTTTCACTACATTTTTTATAATTTTGTTGGTCAGTCTAATTATTGAATTTTAGGATCAATTTGTAGTCTAAACTCAATGCTAGCAAAAATTGCAAGATAACTTTAATGGACAACTGTAAATTACAATTTAGATTAATAAAATTGAACTCCAATTGTCCAGTAAAGTTATATTATTCATCATCTCAATTAACTGTAAGTTTTGATTTCTAAAAGTTCATCTAATAATTTTATTGGACAACTGTAAACTGTCGTGTTGATGTTAGAAAATACTTTAGTTTTTAGTATAGTCGGCCAATAAAAATATTCAACAATTTGGCGGTTATAGGCATCGTAATGTAGCCTCTTTACATCGTCCTCAAACGACTATTAGTTGGACTTTATTGGCCCACTATAAAATGAAGTTTATGTTCAAATAGTTTGTTCAAATGACTCCTTACTATTACAATCGTCTATCTAAGTTGTTATCGATTTTTAAAAACTGTTATTTTTTATTTTGCTCAACTAGAGAAAGTTGCATTATTTAAAATTTTCGATCGATAATGGCCTATTATTCTCAACTTGGCCGCCTAACATCGAAGAGTCGAGTTGGTTGAAATAATCTAGATGGAGTGTATATCGATTTTTTTTTAATTAGAGGTAAAATTTCGAATTGTGGACTATTGCAATTTGCAATTTTCGTAAATTTCCGCCTATTATGAATTTAATGCTTTTTCAAATTGTAAAAAGTCGTATTTTCATTAAAAATATACAAAACTAGAGTTGGAACATTTTCGTATTAGTTTATTTGTTCAGCGTTGTCGTTTTTTTCGAGTACAATTTCAAATAAATTTCGTATTTATGCTGGTGACCTATTTTAAAACATATTCTCTATCGCCTCTTTATTCTACATGAATATTACATAGAAATTAAAGCCCGTAATTATTAACCATTGATTTTAGTTTGCAATATTGATGGGGATATGTAAATATTATCAATTTTTCACAAGTTATTTCAACGACAATTACACCGAGGTAATTGTCATCAATAACTGATAATAACACTGTTTTCCATATACAATAGTTGATATAATTTAAATCGAAATTTAGTGTAACCGAATTGTGATAACAATAATTCAGTTTCAATCGAAATTACGATAATTATTATAATTGAAATGATAAGATTATTTCGTATGCAAATTGTAGTCTTTATACGGAAGATCCGAGGTCGGAGCCACTGAAGGTGGTAAAGTAATCTTTGCATATTCATGATATTGTGAAGCTCGGCTTTTGTTCAGGTTGAAATTCGATTAAAAAACACTACAAGAATTATATTAAAATCACGATTATACCGAGTGTTGCATGCAAATATTCCCAGACAAAACTAGAACTTCGTAGCTTGGAAAATCGGTATGAAGAATAAAAGAAAACCTACTTTGATAGGATTTATTAGGGTTGATCGTTTTACGCGCATATACGTGAAAATCGCGAGTGTTTTTCTCCAATTTCCCAATAAGCTGAAGAGACTGCGCTACGAACTCATAAAATATTCTGAATTTTTTGCCCTAAGAACCGAGACACAGATAGAGAATTTGGTGCATCAAAAATTCCCAAAATTTAATCGAATTGTTAAAATATTAATAAACGAGCACATTGAATGACAGCGGTTATAAAACTTTTCCATATAGTTGATAATCTAATCGGAAACTTTCCAATTCATCAAATACTCAACGCAAATTATTGATAAACTTGTGTAGTTTTGATCTATACGCCTATGTTCCTTTTATTTTTCCCTCTCGTTTGTTGAATATTCACAAAGGGAAATAGTTTCGAGTTAAAGTTGGGATTTCGTTAAATTTTGATGAATCACTCTAAAATGGATTGTCAATAATTAAATCCATTGATTTTTATGCCCTAGTAAAGGAAATTTCTTGTACAAGATAATTAAAATCGTTAATCATTGATTACGAATCAATAATTTTAATTAATAGTTTTTTCTATATTATTTTGAATAACATTAATTAAAAGACAACCACATTCGCTCATTTTATTCTTTCATTTATCTCAAACGGGGTGTAGTTGAAGTTTATTATAAATTACCGTTACACGAATTTCAAGCCAAACAGAGAACGAATCCGGTGCCGGATTGAAACAACAAAATTGCAAGAATTGAAACGAAACAATTTTAATCGATCCGAACGCCGATTATTATCGATGTCATGGACATACAAGTCTACATCGAAATTATAATTTACCGTTTTAATCGATAATTGCGAAATTTTAATCGAATGCGAAATGTCGCCTGAATCGATCATGGGGATCGACGTTTTAATAAAAAGCTAGTCATGGTTCATTCCTTGAAATCCCCATTGATTTTCGGCGTATTTTGGGATAATTTTGCAAATTTCACGGAGCATTTTAAATAGTGCTGGAATAAAAACGGGATAGCGGGCTCTTAATATCGCGATAAGAAGTTTGAATTTGCTAATAGATCATTTAGAATGGCAGCTATCAGGCCGAGTTGAATGTAATTTATATTTATGTGGTAGTTTTCAAGTATTATAATTTACAACTAAGGGGTATTTCGAACGAAGATCGGGGGTGTTATCCACATATTATACACACACATATCTTTAATATCATAAAACACAAACTTCACTTACATATTCTTCATTCTAAAGATTAATAATACTTGAAACTTTTACTATTGCCCTGCTTAAAGTTTACAAAAGTTTTAAGAAGAGAGAGCAGCAGCGAACGAACATCCAAGTTTTCCCTCTACCCTTTTATAAAGCATCAAACACTAATACATAGACATTTACATATACACCTAGTTTTAACAATTTTGAGGGTGAGTTTTGATATTTATTACACAACTAATTTGCATAAACGTCAGACAATCTGTTCTCTACGCATAATTAAACATTTATTATATTTCCGTAGAATTATTATAAGATTCAAGAATATGTGTGTGGGTTATAAAAAATTCGAGGCAATTTATGTTGGGAAAAGAGAGAATCCGGGCGTTTTTCCAAACGGTTGCGGTTCGACTATTAAATCCGATAAATCATGGATGTGAAATTATAGCACTGTCTCTTATACGATGGAGGAATTTTGGGAATTTCCAAATGTTGCACGGTTATTTAGTCGAAGAATTTAATGAGTTGCGATTTTCCGTGTTATTGAGAGACTGTAGCGTTGTTTTTCATCTGACCGATCGTAAAACGATAGGAACGGTCAACAACGGGCGGTCTACAGTTTCATAATTTTTATGGATTATTTTTATGGGTCCATAGCGTTGTTTGTGGGTTTATACACGCTGTGTATTCATGAATATGCAAAACATTACGAAAAAGCTCCTTACACCCCGAGATATCCGACAGCCGCCTGTTATTATAAATGTCGATTTTTCAATATTCAACCGTAAATTTACACACAAAAACACCTTTTTTGTTATTAAATGGACAAATGTACGATTTTTCATCAAATGATAGATAAATGGGGAAATCACAAAAACAAATATTGATAGTACGGTCGGTGCTGGTTGGATTCTCGCCTTGTTTCTGTCGGTGTCTATCGATCGATGGATTTAAAAATTTTGTAATTTACGATTGTGGATGGGTGATTTTAAATAATTTATGTAATTATTGCTAATATTTATTCATCGAGATTTATTTATAAAATATATTACACAAGTTATCTACACTGTACAGGAATCTTTATATCGCTAAACAAAAACAATAAATTAGTTCTTATAGATTATTACATACAAAAAGGATAAAAACTGCGTAATATTTAGCACCAGTCAGGACTACAAATGTACAAAAAACTCTCAATTATACACAAATATCGTACAAAACAAATTTTGTAGGTTCTTTCGTTTCAATTAGTTTATTATTAGAGGAAAATTGTGTGAAAATCCAACAACAAAGCAAAATTGATCAGTTACACTATCTATAATCAGTCCAGAAGATAATACATCAAAAAGTATTTGTTAATTAACTATACAAATATCATCACAGACCTGTCGCGGCTTTAGAAAACATCGGTCCAATTCGGCAATAAAATGCCGCATTACATTTAATTTGTTTTTTAAACATTTCCCAGCAAAGCGATCTCAATCAATATTACATACCACCAACGACCATCTAATCGAAAATCAAAAATTTTGAAAACAGTGCACGTGTGAGTGATTTTCCTATTGTTTTATAATAATTGATTTGCAAAATTTACAACTATTGCACAGTTTGGATCACAAGAACGATGGGCGCTTCACTGGAATCACAGGAGAATAATCTTCAAGAGAAATAAACAAACACTAGCACAATTATTTAATTATTAATCTGGCCGAATGGACTAGTTTTAAAATGACTTGAAATGAAAACGAGTCGCAATAACAACAACAAAAGTCGATAAATATCACTACTTTATCAATTATTGTAGAGGTGTCACACTTTAGAAAAAATCGTTAAATTAGTCATTGATTGATTAGGATATTGATTAGAATTAAACAATAACACATTAATTGTTGTTTGATTGTTGCAGCACTATTAAATCGACTTAAACTTAATGATTCTTCAGCAGCTGGCCGGCTACTACTACGCGACACTTTACTGCGAGCTGCCCCTTCAATGTGATTACCGTCAATTTCAATGACTGACGTCCCACCGGGCCATACTTCTGTACTGTATTTCCTACCGGAGCATTGTTCGCTATTTTGACGTATATACGCTTTTGTTATATTTGGATAGTGGAGTTCTTTATCTGTACCCTAAAGTATCCACCCCGGACAACAATAACAAAAAATGAGGGAACGAATTATTAATAGAAACAGTTTAAAATTATTACAACATACCGGCAGTAGAGTTGATTGAGTTGTCCAACAGAGCGGCTTGAATGAGCCTTTCATTGTAGCGTCCTGGAATGTGTTGAATTGATTGTCCCAATCGTACGACAATAGACGCGATTCTAATGTCATACCGGCGAGTTCTGGAGGGGCTGATATTCGTACAGGATTTGAACCGCTAGAAAAACAAACAGGAGGATGATTTTAGCAAAATTTGAATCTAAACGGAGCTAGCTAGTAGCTCCCTACATAAGGAGACATTCTATGCGTGTAATCCCTTTCTGAAAACTGTGACATCTTCAGAAACGATCGGTTTTTGGGCCCACTTCCTAATGAGATGCATTGTTTAAATTTTACTCAAACAATCGTCAAGAGGTTCTCTATAAATCCTTGAAATAATGTTCCAATCCTGCTATAAGGGCTAAGACCATTTAAGGGAAAAAGGCACTACAATGAGCGTGTTAGGGGGCAAACAAGTCACGAAAGACAATTTCAGTCGAGTGGAGCAATTTTCTTGAGTGACTCATTGCGAGTTGTATAGAAGATTTTATCCAACACCACTGGATATAAAATTATTTTTAAGATTTAAAGGTTCAAAAAATATGTCATTGTCTATTATAGAGGCTCAATTTTCATAGAAAGTTGTATTGACCGAGAGGAGTGGAGTATTCTGTAACTCACTACTCAGATACATTTTGCCTCATAACCATTGTTTAATTTTCAATGATTCTGGCAGAGTTTATCAAAAATAGAAAGCGGTTTCCAAATATCCAAATTTGCTAGTTTTCCAGGAAACTGCCAAAAAAGTATTGGACGCTATTGGTATCGCAACAATGCCAATATTTAANTTTGTGCTGCCAATGTTTTGGAATAAAACAGCATTAGAAAGAGAGTTTTAAGGAGCATGTTGGAAAATTGCATCTTATCTGATTCTATTTCGGTCATTAGAATCTATTGGAAGACAAGCGAGAAATCGTTAATTAAATATCGATGATTGAATTTTCACGGGCCCAAATAACCCGTGAGTTATATTCATAATACACTAGTAAGTTAGGAGATAGTTTGATCTAAAATCAGTTGAATGATGTTCTTATAATGCGACTATTGGATAAATTAATTTGATTGTTGTCTGGAGGGATATTTTTATAATTTAATTAATTTATTTAAAAGCACGTAGATAATTTGTTAGGCGTTTTCGTGCATTATAATTTTAGCACAACACAAACAACATTTCTATAGTATGGAATACATAATATTGACGTCAATTAAGTGATAATGACGGTTACTTACGGACTAAGCTCTTGGATGCCAAGTGAATGCAATACAGTTGGTAAACTTGGTAAACTGTGACAAGCAGCCAATTGTTTTTGTCGTGGATAATATAAACCCATCACTAGACAAGTTTCTTCACGACTTGTTAAACCACCTAATGTTATAGCTCTACGTCCTAAACTATTATATGTACATTCGGCAATTAGATGATCACCGGGTAAAATTTTAACCGGTACACCTAATTTTCTATATTCTTGATAATCAGCATCTAAATTATCATCAGTGGCTATTGGTGGTTGTTCAATTGTACCACGGATATGTTTTAATGCAACTTGCCGTCCAATTCGATGCGTCTTCATTACAACAGCAAACATATTGATACCATTATGTGGAAAAGCTTGTCGTGTACAATCGGCGACACAATGTCCTGATGATACAACTCGTTGTTGTCCTGGCGGTATAATATGACGCCAGTTGGGGTCCATTCCAATTGATATGACACCAGCATCGTGACGACGCAATTCCGGTGTATAATACAACCGCAATCCGGACCCTTCCAATGAACCTAAACTACCATCAGTTGGACTAGCATAATGTGTCTCCAAGAGGTAGAAACGCGCCGTTGACGGTTCCAAAGGATAACCGGCTTCCGGTGGGAAACTAAAACCTTCAGAACCGCGCGCCCAACTAGCAACAACTGTATTACAAGCTAATGGTTGGGAGTGTGGTTCATAACAACGACGGCCGGGTGTGTCGGCTAATTTCGATAATTGAACCGTATCTTGGCATTCATAAAGGACGACATGTTGCAATCCACCAGAATTACCAATTCCAATTAACGGTTCATACTATAACAAAATAAAATTAAAAATCGATGGATTTATCGAAAAACGAATTGGAATTGGAATTTGTTTGATCTATAAAGACCGGCAAAAAGGTCAAGTCAGAAACATAAATCCCTTAGTAGCTTTTATAAAAAATAAACGCTACAACCAAATTAAATATTTGCGCCCCGACTTAAAATTGGGTAGTTTGTCGGGTTAGTTTATTTGGATCAATATTTGAATACTGCTGGATTCTCATTTCTGCTTGGCATTTCTTTGAACCCGATTATAATTGAACAAACGTAATAATCAAGTGACAAGAGGGGGTGAGTCAACGAAAAAGAACCGACTTTATCACTGGCATGGGTAACGGAACACATCAAAGAAATACAATTTAAAATAATTTCAAATTTAAATAACAAAGACCTATAAAATTTGCCCAATTTTCTCATCTCTTTCTAACGTTCATCTTATTTTCTTCATAATCATCATCATCACCAACTATACGCATACGTATTTGCAAATCTGTGAAACGACTTGAAAACTAAGCAATTTGCATCTTATATCTGTGGGGAGTTCTCGAGCAATACCATCAAAACGACAGGTAGACGAAAGTCAAACGAATAAAAGAAAACAAATCCGCCCTCAATAGATTGTGAACAAACAGGAATTGTTCCGATATCGAATCACTAGTTCTGCTTGAACAACAAATAATAACAAATGTTCTCAAAAAGCTTTACGATAAAATTGAAATATTATTCGTTTGAAACGACAAAATAACATTTCCAATATATACAAAAATATTTTTACATACCCTGATTAGATGGTGTTTTTTCGTCAATAAGGGTATACGAAATATTCGACACCAATATAAAGTTTCCCCAGGCGCTGGAGGGTCGACCATCGGGTTACGTAATTCCCATATACGAATCGTTTCCTCAGGACTAGGGGCGTCCTGATCGGCTCTTTGCACCAAATACAAAGATTGCGTTCCCCTGGTGTTCGTATCGTGCTGTGGCAATGATTGCGGCCCAACAGCGCCACCCTTCGGCTCGCTAGAATGGTACGCCCATATTATTCGCATTGTGTCATTCTGGAAAGTGGAATTTTTATTTAATATTCAAATATAATTGAGCTAATTAGTCGTTAAAATAAATGATGGTTGATTTAAATTCGGTTGAATAAAAAATGAAGGACCCTCGACAAAGTTGCTTGATTTCGTATCAATCTCAATGGCACTTTAAGCAGCTATCAGATCCAACGATATGAGAAATACACGTGGACAACTCATTTACATAAACCTAAATAAGGATGGAGCGTCTTTCAACAATTTCAACGATGTTTCAGTTTTTTTTTCTCCTTCTTCTCTTAGACTAATTGGTTTTAATAATTTTGATTATTTTTCGAAATAATTAACACAAGAGTATAGCAAATAGAACGGTTATCTTGAACACAGCTCCAGGATGTCATATTTACACAAGACTATGGTCGATAGAATTGAATTTCGTTCGGATCGATGATGAATTTCCTGTGCGTGCTGAACCCTGGAACGGAAACGCTAATCGTTTCCAATGTCCATAAGAAAATGTTTAAATATTTACACAACGTTTACGTATCTAACGATAGGAATCCGTCAAATAACCGAACAATTGTAATCCAAATCTCCAGATGGAATAATCTCACCAAATCAGCCACAATGTAGACTTTTAGACAATCGCATCGGCACTATGTTTTACTGGAAGATACCAGTAAAAGAGGGGGATTTTTAAGGTTTTTAACCATATGTTTCCCGTCGTAGAGCCCCATTAAACTGTCAGCGTTTTTCTGCTTGTTCGCGTTTCCTTAAGCTTAAAGTTTCCCTTTTTCGGAAAATATCTGCAAGTCACCGTGATGAATTTGCAGACCATTAACCGGTATTTTGGTTGGTTATATAGGTAGAGAGAGGTATAGATTATGATGCCAGGGATCGTTTTATTATCCAACGCGTCAAGCAAATGTCAATGTAATTATCGGCTGTAGCTTTTTCCGATGTCGATTTATTAAAAAAAAAAACCCAAAGACCCTTATCTTGGATAATTATCATTGATCGATCCCTCTCCATCACCGATCACGTCATTCATACTTTAGTCCATGTTCCAATTATCAGTTCAGCCGGTGCTTAATTTTATATCAAGTATCAAGTCTTGATTATTCATTAGATTGGAGTCGAATCATCGTTTTAAAATGAGTCGTTAAAACGGTGGAGCTCGAAAAAAATTAAACACGAGGTGTTAATCAAACAAGTTATCAGAGAACTGACTTTCGAACGCCACAACAATCGCGATTGTGCCGAAATTTTCGTTTCCAAACCAAAAAAATTACAACTACAAATGAATACAAAATAAGTGGGGCTAATTGCTATTTGAAGGCAATAAAAATTCTGGATTTGTCGGAAAATCGAGTCGATAGAAGCGAATTTTTCAAAGATCACGATGATTGTATGCAAATCTTGATAAAACACTATTCTATTAAATTCAAATCGACAGTTTGATCGTTGCCGTTGTCGGAATTTTCGTTTTCATCTCCTTTAAAGCCCAACATTTATTCTCACGTATTTTGAATCGAAGCAAACTTATTTATACGTTCATTCAACTTTGTGTGTTTGTTGTTTAGAAAGAATCGATTCGTCGATTTTTCTATAACAATAAATGTTAATTTACTTACTGTAATAGCAATGTCGTGATGGTCGCAAGTATCCAGTTTGCGACGAAAACGTAAAACTGTATGTGTGCTATTCTCGTAGCCTAAGAGCAGTTGGTAATCTTGACTTGGGTCAACTTCTGGTTCACGATCTAATGAACTGCCAGGCGAATCTTTAACATGACGATCCTGGAAATGGAACGTGAATTTTTTTTAATAACAAACTATGTGCTAACAACAAACTATCAATTAATGTCAGTTTGGTTGGGGAAAAAACCGAAAGAAAATAGCAATGAATTTATTTTTGGGATGGTCGTTGAACAACTAAAACCGTAAATTAGCTACCTCTGCAGCTTTTACGATCCGTGTCCAATGTTTGTGATGTGCAATTTGGAAGCAGCAATTCGACAAGGGATGTTTAACATTTTATGGTTTAACTTGGTTAAATATAAAATACACCCTTTTACATTTCAACGAGTTTTTTCTGATTATTCTTCAACACGCGAGTGTAGAGATTTCGATAATCTTTACTAAATTAATTTCCCGAAATTGTACAACAGTTTGGGGGGATTTTCCGGCAACATTTCATTCTAATCTTTCATAATTTCAGTTGGGAAAGCGGTCGCGCGTCTCCAACACACACCCACACTCATATATTAACATTTAAGCACTTCCTAATTACATTTTCAACGAGTCGTGTTGCTGATTCCATTCTAGATGATGATTATGTGTATGCTGGAAAGCTTAAGGGTATGTTGTTTATAACAGTCGGGGGCAATAAAGAGCGACAGCTTAAAAACGTGTGTATATTGAAGTATCCGAAAAAATCCAAACACCATATGGACGAGCAACGTTACAAAATGATAATTAATTCGTCGTTGTATCGATCATAACAACAAAAATCATCTTGGTGTTTCTTAATTGTATCAAAAGTAAGTTTGAAGTGGAATTGGAGTCGAATTCGTTCAAGTAGTTGATATAAAATAAACATCTCCACTATCTGTACATGTTTCAGTAGACATACTCGGTTTTCAGACTGTAATTAACTGAAATAACGCCGAGTGTTTTGTAGATATTTGCAAATAAACGACAATTTCAACAGTATATTCGACGTATTATTTATTTATTTCAGCTTAATCTGTTAATTAAACAAAAATAATGCAATGCTAGATTATAAACGAGATGATTTATTTTAGCGTCTGTAAAATGAAACAAATTGAAAAAGACAAAACAACAGCTCGTTTGAAGGGTGTTAATGGAAACTAACAATTCCGAAATTAATTCGTATTTCTATTAAGAATCCAGTTTGTAATTCAATCATCCAAATGGGATATTTCCAGGACGATTCGTGCATTAGATAACGTTTCTGACATTAGTTTTCTAGCCCGGTGGTAATCGAGACATGCCGTCCTAATCAACTCATTTAAGTCGAACAGCTAGGTGGCCGTAAAGTCCGATGTCAATTATTTTCTTCTTCGTTGCCGCCAAGTGTGTGCTGCCCGGTTCTCGCAAGAAAGCTGTAAATTAAGGAGTGGCATCGTTGTTGTTAGAGACCACCAATACAACACTCTAAAGATGAGACTTGCGATAAAATCAGGTCAATTCTGTTGAAAATTAGCGTTTTCTCGTCGTTATTATCCGAAGAAATCGGCAATTGTTGAATTTGAAAATGGTTAATTACCCCCTTTAATTATTGGAATATAAATTAGCTTTTATAATATGACTTTTATTACCTATCCGTTCATTCTACGAATAAAGTAGATATCCTCGGTGATAAGTAAGTTGTCGTTAGGCGTAAATATATTACCATTTCAGGAGTCTTAATTAAGCGGTTTTAAGGGTTAGTTAGGCCGGAGATAACAAAGCTGTAAATGTATATGTATTATACCTACATTTGATAAAATACTACTCTTTGATTATTCGTTCTGAATTTTAAACTCCTTGTATTAGTTTTAATTAAACTATAGGGGAAATTTGCAAATTTTACAAGCTGAAATTTCTCCATTTTCATTTAAAACGATTATAAAAATTTAACGTTTTCTGTCTATCGGCACGTTTTTCTATTAAAACAACTCAATGGTCCATCGATTTGATCTCTACGATTCGTTTTTTTTTGTGTGTTGAAACTAATGGGAGGTCTAAAATGCTTCTATTCACACAAATTTTCGATAAATTCTCTTTTTTGCACGGGAATCTATAGAATTATTGAAAGTACGACTCGATTTAAAGTTGTTTTGTACAAACAAAAATCAAGATTCATCTTATTCTATCTATCTGTGTAATAAATAAAATGTCGCAGCCATCGTTACAACTGTCTACGGTTTATAATTAATAGCCATCAAGTTTCTTGTTGACGGAACATTTACGATTTCATTGTTTTATTGTGGAAAGTTGTTAAGGGTTTAGTTGTTTTCTTATATTATTTCTTTAAATGTATCGATAAAATAATTGTCGATTGAAATATACCATTTGTGGTTTCGACATTGTGATGTCTATCTATTTTCAACTTCAAAACAAAGAAGAAATAAATTAGATTCATCTAACAGATAATTGCAACTATCTACTTCATATTTGCAACCTGTTTTTATAAGCGAAACATATAAACTATAGTCATTATAAACATGAACATGAAATGTTCATTTTCTAATATATAAAACTACTAATCGTGGGATATTTGCTCTGTTATAAAATCTAATAATAAACCGATTTTTTCCAACATATACGATAAAATATTAACATTGTTGAAAATGTAATTTACCATGTTTTCATTCAACAAAATCTCGTAAAGTTTTCTAATTAGTCAAGGCAATTTTCTCATGGTTTTTCATGCTAATTCAAGAAACTTTGAACAATTTATAACGCTACATTTTTCCTCATCTATACTTGTTTCATTTCCTCTATAACGAGAATTTCGAGATTTAAATAGCTACAAATGATCACACAATCTCCAATTCATTTCCTATTAACCAACAAACAATAACAATCATATTGAATTCTTCCACCACATCGACCAAATTGACGAGGATTTATAGCAAAAACCCCCAAAGAGAATTTAGCAAAACTTGGTCCCTGTAGCTCGTCGAGAAATCAGTCAGAAATCAGAAAACGTTATTTTCTTTATATTGCAAATCTACAAATCTTCAAATTCTATACAGGTTCATCTTCATATTTTCAATAAACGGCATTTATCAATAGAGAAAACCTCTAATTTCGACAAACATAAACTAGATTTATTCCCATTATTTATCTATCTGTTAACATATGGAAGTCGAATTAATTCTTTTGACTACCTATAATTATAAAAACTACAACAGGCACGATCTTATAGATGGAAAAACTCTAGAAATTTTATATTTTAAACACTGATAATCATGTGAACAAAAATCTTTATAACGGTACAGCTTTAAACAAATCAAAACGTGGTTGTTTCCAATCCATACAAAAAAAAGAGGCACTAAACGAACGAAGCCGAAAGAATAATGAACAAATGGTGGAAAAAATGGAACGGTTGAAAATTAATGATCGACATGACTCAACTTCAAGACACACAAGTCTTATAAATGATAGATGAACATTTGGCTGGAAGGCAAATACAGGTACTTGAATAGAGAGTTCGATCAAATATCTAGTAAAATGTGTAAGAGAAGAAGGATCGACTTTATATATTATTATTATTATTAGATTGAAATCAGAAATCTCATTGGAATAATTGAATCAATAAATTTGATTGATATTTGTGTTTGATTTAATAAAACGTCAACAGAATTGATATTTGAATAGAGATATAAAAGACAATCTATACAGGTATTAAAAAGCAAGTCACCTTCACCGCAACTCTTTCGTTTTTCTAATATTAACTTGGAAAGTTTACCATAAGGGGTGGAAAACCGTCTAGATAGATATGAACTGTCGATAACAATATAATTTATATCATTTCCTTTAGCTACCTGTTATTCCGCACAACATTAAACATCTAATAGGTATTTATGTGGAATCTAATTAAAGTTTTTCGAGAAATAATCAATTAACTTAAAAGTTGTTAGTTGTGTGACTTGGCTAATAGTGTAGATTGAGGTAGGTAGCAGGCTTCACATTTCGTTAAAGAAAAATTACCAACATCAAAAATACGACAACAATGCATCGGAATATAAAGGAGAAATCTCCGATGTAGATTCGTGTTTAGACCGTCAATTCCCATCATCAGATAACACAGTGAATTATTATTATTTAGTTGGAAATGTAGTGTAATTATTTAAATTATATCTATCTGATGAATTGTTATAATTTAACGCCGTGACAGAACAAATTCATTTACTTATCAAACTTTTACATGTTGGCCATTTTATTTAAAAAACAACAAAAGACCAACAAACGTTAGACATACGAATCTAATTATAAACCCAAATCTACCATATAAGTCGATAAAGAATGGGCAAATTATCGAAAATTTTGCGTAGGCGAAGACGACAAGGTCTCGAATTTTTACACCTTCCAAACGGTGTAATTAAGTTTGAATTATAGACAATCGACAGTTGTTTTTGCCGATAAATAACCAAGAATAGCGAGGCAATTTTCTAAGAAAATTACTAAATTAATAGAATAAAATTATTTTAATAAACGTTAAAATTACTTGGTGTCTAAGAAAATCTGTCCCGTTTTAATAAAACCTACAATTTGATTATCTTTATTCGTATTAATCTCTATATTTTGTATAAAATAATCAACGAATTTGAATTCAAGCACACAAATTAAGACTGTGGCATTACTTTTGCAATTGTAAGGTTAGAAATTTTAACTAGCGCGCCAAAGTAGTTTGGTAACAAAACTCCCCAGATGTTGGTAGTTAAATTTCTAACCTTACAATTTCAAATTTGGTTAATATTCCGACTCAAATATTCGGTATTTGCAAGAATTGGTAAATTATTTATACAAATATTTCTTTTTCTATTTTATCTATTTATTACTTGATTTTTACTGTAAATAACACTGCCTTTAGTGAAACAGGTTTTTTTGAGAGAATAATTGAAGTAATAGAATTAATTTAAACAATGAACGTTCAATTTAAGTGATAAATTAAAAATGAACTGGAAATTTCGACATAACTTTAGTCAGTTCCTCGGAGACGGTGTCTCATTATACAACAAAGAAAAATCTAAGGTCAGATTCTATTTATTTTGACCTTTCCGAATTTGCAGAGGCGTCAAGTGCAGGTGTTTCATAAATTTCTAATTTTATTGATTTCTAATAACAAATTGCTGAATTCTATGAACCTACAGAAACCTACAAATTTCTGGTATATGACTAATGAGATCTGTCAAATTAATTGTAGTTTCATGAAAATTTAACTGCTTCCTGTTGTTAATGGTACAACTAGATGAAGAAACACATCTGTCATTATTATTGTTAAATTTTCATGCGTTTTTTTCTAGTTGTGCTATTTCTCCAATTAGTCCCCAAGAATTTTATTTAATCGTCAATGTAGTTACAACAACAATATCAATCTATTAATTAGTCTAAAATGTAGACGATAAAAACAAGAATAATTAAAATACCAACAAAAGTGCCGAAACGGGACACGAAAAAATCGTGTCTTTCGAATTAAATGTCATTGTGAAAACTACCAATTTAAGTATCATCGCAACAACAAAGGCGGTAATAAATTGTCGATGTTATAATAAATAACAAAAACCGGCCCAAACAAAACGAATTACAACAAACCCACGAAAAAATAAATTAACTAGAAAGCCGCTACATAGAACAATAATAAGGAAAAAATCGAGATTCAGCAACCCTTGAAATGTTTCAATATACTATTGGCAAGACTGGATAGAGAACTAAATTCCAATATTACACGATACCGCAAATTGTTCATCCTGTGATGAATCACTCGTTAGACACAAACCGATGGTCGGTTTAACGAGAAAGAAGTTCCTTTGCGTTCTCTAGCTCGTTAAAATCTATCGATTTATTTCAGAAATTGTCCCTTTTAAAATTCATTAATTATAACTCAAATATATTTCAAATGATTTATTTATACCAAAATGTATAGATAATGAAATTTGTTGTTGTTGATGTTAAATAGTCGAGCAAACACCGAACGACAATCCCTTTTTAATGAGAACCGCTGAATTTAAGTCCGTTTTGTACGGTATTAAGGTAAAGAGGGAACATAATAGAAGACAAACCATAATCTTCAACCTTATTTATGAAGAAACAAGACTTGTTCCTTAATTCAAATATCATCTCATTTCAGTTTCCCGAATATTATTAATATTATTATTATCATCGTCGTCGTCAGTAATAATATAATATAACCTTTAACAAACTAGAATTTTGGTTAAGATAAGGCTTAAGATTTATTCTATTATGTATTTGTTTGTAATGTTGATGTTTTCTCCTTATATACTTAAATATATTCTCGATTTCCTCCATCATTCTATTGGAAAGAGGATTAAAAATTGATCGTAGAGAATATGTGCACATGAATAATTCAAAAATGTTCCACTCATCTCAATATAAGGAATATTATCTTGAATTAATGCTACAGGTATGCTCCGCTATAAGCTTGTTTTACTTTTATAATCCCCGTTGTTTGACGTTCTATTCTATCATTATAATAATTGAATAGAGAAATAAATTCGGCGATAAATCAAACTAATATTGGATATTTTAATTAGTTGTTTATTTGCAATTATCGAAAAATTTCACTGTAGTTTTGATTGATTATAATTTTAGAAATTTGACCGAATTATGATTCTATCCACAATAAAAAATAAACTGAAGTGGTTTGAAATTGTCATAAAAATGCCGCTTTAAAGAAAAACAAAATTCCGGCTTTATGATAAAAGGTCGATTGGATGCCAGAGATTTTCGGTATGATGATTTTTAAGGATTCCAGACGGTGATATTAAAGTTTCAAGTTTGTGTCGTTGTCTTGGTATATCGTTAAGAATTCATGGCATTCCACTCTAGCCCTTCTTTATTTTTATTTATTTTATTTTTGTAAATAAATTTCCCCCGTGTCTCAATGTCCAAAAATTCAAACATTACCTAAAAGACGACCATTTCCCGTTTTGTTCCCTCGATCATGACTAACAATAAAATTCTACATTTAATGTTTGTACACATGTAAGAATTTTGTTAACACAAAATCCAAAACATTGTACGGAATGTATGGCGAACAAGACTGCTTTCGGTGTTGTTTTGAAACTGTGTAGCCTTTCTATCTCTACATGTCTCTTTCCAATACAGAAACTCAAACATGGACACAAAGTAGCAGCGACGAGATTCCGATCTAAATGTTTCACATTAACATATAGTCGCCATAAAATATACGTTGAAGAGACTTATTCAAGAAGAACGTTGTGTTTTGAACCGGACCAAAGATACATCATTGAATCTTTAACAGACAAAACCAGCCAATAGACGGATATCATCAGAGAGAAATATTAAAGTTTATGAGATGATCGTCGAGAAAAACATCCGCACTTTTTACTGTGGGCGGTAAATCGGACGATAATCATCATCATCATCAACATTCATCGTTCTTTAGACGGGTCAAATTTCCATAGTGAACGAACGATAAAAAATATTGAGACGTTAATATTTCTAACGAATCCTGTCAAGTTTGATTAGTGTAGAATTGCAAATGATCGATTGTTGGTCTTTGACTCGATTCGATGTCTTATCGTTGGGTTTTCATTAAAAAAATTTTGATTTATTACCAATAATAAAGTAAATTAATGATTATAATTAAACAACAATAACGTTGTTGATTTAATAACAACATAACCATTGAACCTATACTGATAAGATAATGAATAAACAACGATTTACATTATCGTTGTTCAATTTGATTAACTCTATGAATATTGGTTATATTTCGGGGTTTTTTCCGGCCAATGTCTACCTATTGATGGAATACTTTTTTAGCTAAATTTTTCCCCAAGTTATACACCATTCCGGCCACATAAATAATTCATCAATTTTTTTCCCGATACCTCTACTACATTGATGGATATCGGTCTTTGTTTTGGCAAAACACCTCGTCGAAAATTCATCAATTCTAATAAAAACACTATAGACGTGACAGTTATTCCCCAACACAACATCCATCGACAATGTAAACTAAATATTGTTTTAAAATTAGATAGAACGGCCAGACAATAGACTAACCACACAAAAAATCGATTCACAATCATCGAACAAGCTAAACAAATAGAAAATTTCAATTATCACCTACATTCGAAATAATTAATTTCTCTCAAATCCCTTGATTTGTTTAAGAAATAAAACTTCCAAACGTGAAACAGATAAAAGCTTTATCTTTCCTGTGGAAAATGTCGAAATTCAGGTCGCACTAATTTTCCAAGATTTATCTCAACACACATTTACACCCTTGAGGGAAAGTTTTATTCTACACCGGGCCTACATATAAATAACGTGTCGTCAAATAAATTTCAAATTCAATTGAAAAGTTAAGAAACCAATAACATTTCGGTAAATTAAAATCCATAAGATTGGACGTTTTTTTTTCATAGTCAAGTTGTTATAGATGAACTGTATGACATTCTCCGATTTTTTACAATTGGAGATTCAATTCAATTTCCGTTATTTTGCCATGATCAAATAGAAAACGATTGACATTTTCAATAATTCGGATATTTCCCACAAGTTTACAGATGGTTAAAAATACCGAATTTATTTCGCTAGTGATAGGAGAAGTGAAGATTATTTTAGCAAAATTTGAACCTCAACTCATCAATAACTCGATTTAAAAGAACGCCAAGTAATGTTGAAAACTATAAAAACGAGTTAAACTCGACAAATGATTCTTAATAAGGCTCCTCACTTTTTTTCTAATATTCCATCACATTCCAGAATAATTACTCGTTCCAAAATAAATGATTCTGAGTCAGAATTATTGCTTTTTCGATAAGCTAAAAGGTTCAAATTTTGTTAAAATGATCTCCAACAAGCTTGCTTAATAAACTCTATTTTTACTTGAGCACCCTGTAGAAGAATTCAAATTCTTAGAACACCCCAGAACAAAGACTATGGGATTTTTTTGGTACCGGCCGATGGGTAGATAGATATAAGCAATCTATGTGGATATTATTGGCGGCATTCTTTAGTTCCAAACGGTACGTCTATTATTAATGAAACCAGAAACGTTACCTTGACTCTTCTCCTATTAAACAACACGTCAACCGAAAACGTTGATGGACAATCAGTTCAAAGTTGATACGAACGTGCTACACGAAATTCCAATTTTAAATCGAATTATAATAAAAAAATTGAAATAAAATAGAAACAAATTGAATTCGATTGTTCCAGACTTTATGTAAAGTGGGCAGTAATCTACATTGTTATTAAAATAGAACAGATTCAAAGTTTTATATCCGTTATACACACCTATTCGCAATGAACATCTATAATGATATGTAAATTGAAAAAATACATCTTTTTCATGTTCTTAATACTTGAAGGTGATCTATTTAGAACGCCTATCGTTTTTATCAATTGTATTTGATCGTTCGTATAACATTAAAAACGCCCACGATTCGTGGATTATAACAGCCATCAAATTGTAAGAAAACGAAACTAAGGGGAGAATCGAATGGGGCAGATGTTTTCAGGATAAGTTGTCTAATCTGCATTATTATATAAACTCGGAAATTTTCTCGAAATCGATTAGCAATTAATTGCAAATTAATGTCATGAACGTTAAATAAACAACGATTGAATCAACACAATTATTATTGTTATAAGAGATATAAAGCGAAAGATCGGACAGATGCTGCGACCGTGTTACGCAGAAGCCCCTATTATATCATTATAGTACCGTCATTTATAACAAGCAGCGATACATACAATGATAGTTCTCAAACAAAGGTGCATTCGCAACGGTATGGAAATTATTAGCATAAGGTTTTTAGATGACAGTCAGATGATATACAGGAGTGAAACTCGTTATGTTAATATACACGATCTGGAAGGAAAAATAAGAGAACGAGTGGAGAACTTGTAGATGTGTGGATAAAACTGGCGACTACAATAAAAGAAATTTTATATGTGTGGTTATAAGTTGGACACTCAACAGCCATTCATATGCAGATTATCTATTAAACAATTTAAATTAATAATACACCAGATGGAGTTATATTTGAGAATAAAAAAAAAAATTGTGAATGAAAAGTTTCCAATTTGACGATCGTACAAAGCCAAGTTCAGAAAATGGGCATTAATTGAAAAGTTAAATTAAATCGGTTAAACGACCCCTAGTCTTTTTATTTCCGAGGGTAGCACTCGAATTGTGGAAACGCGAAAAGGGCTGAGCCCGGAATTGTGCTTCAAGAGCTACGATTCTAAAGAAACTCCACAATATAATTGTGCAATCAATAATGGTGGATTTATTCAATCTATATTACTAAATATATAGAAAATGAAAGAAGACGACCGAAATTTATTGCTTTTAATCCTTTTTATTGATTTTCTATTATTGACCCAAATTCGAAGGAATCTTGCCAGTTGGGATTCGATTTAAAAAAAATTATACTGACCTGAAAGTAGACTTGGCCCTGGTCGACCCATCCGACAATCATATCGGCACCGGCCATACGGCCATCCTTTGAAAATCCAAACCCAACATAGCCCAATGTTCGTACTTGTAATTCAAATGTGATCTCTTGCGAACCTGGACCTAACGACCATAATAACTGATAATCGGGATTTAGCATGGCTGTATGCGACCATCTTGCACAATTGCAAAAACTCACTGCACTATAGACGAAAACACAAAACACTAAAACTGATTTTAACGATTCCATAATTGTATTTATTTTGGTTCTTTTAATCGGTTTGAATCGGCGACATTCTCATCTGAAACAATAACAAGACAATTGTTAGTTCAAGATTAAGATGATGTTAAACAATGTTAACAATCTAAGGCAGACACTCCACGATACTAGTGCGGTGTTGTGTAGTGTAGAACAAAATTGCCGTTTCTAGTGTTGTCTCGTCTAAGTCATCCTTATAACCGAGTCTAAGCACATCCCCAACTATATTTGTCGAAATAGAAAATATACACCGAGCACTTCGTTGACAATTTCGCAAAATTAGATCGCTGTCAACGGGTGTTTATCGTTTCGAAAACAGAACCACCACTAGTCCTCGGCGCACAATAGACGACAACATCTCTCAAAATTTAATCGAAAACCAACTTCGAAACAGAATTACGTTAACACTAATTGTCAGATTTCATCCAGTTGAACAAACTGTTGTCATACGAACAGATGAAGAAGACAAAGAACACAACAAAAGTGCGACATAACTAAATCACGACGATTGCAATCCAGATTAGGGCGAATTCGATGAGAACTTTCACTCGAATTGATTCGATTTTGAGCTTTATAAATTGGTAATTTCAACATGTTCGTTAATCGCCGAGGAATTTAGATCGTGCAACTCAAATATTAAAAGTCACAATCGATTCGGGCGTTGACAATAATCCAGAGATGGGGGCCGACTTTTTCAAGCGGCTACAAAACAATTTCAAAGATTACAAAATAGGGCAATAGAGTCGCCTTTTTGGGTGTTAATTCAACAATTGTTCGAATAAAATTGTAATTCTTTGTTGGTGTTGATTTATGGTTTGATCATTACAATAATCGTCAATCAATTTCTTTACGTATTTTCTGACAGGTGTTTGATAGCGTCATTCGTGTAACTATATTTGCCAAATATTATATTTCTCGAGATATATCCACGTGATGATTAATTGATTAAGTTTTTAGAATTGATGGTAGAAAAGTGTACGTGAGAAAGATGATGAAGATGAAGATGAAGATCGAGACTTAGAAGGGGAAAAGCTGTAATAATGATAAATTATCGTAAAGTTGGATTGTTTTTTTATTGGCTGCAGGTGAAAATTGAAACACGTTATTTATAATTAGTTGTTGTAATAATTGCATTAATTGAATCCGAATAGAGAAAATTTCAAGTATCACTTCCTATTGGTGTTAATTGAGAAATAAACGAATATTAAAATCACATTAACAATACACAACAAGAATCAAATTTGATTGACAATTAGTTTTTTCTTCATTCTCGTTTCAACTTAATGGTTTGGTGTGAAATTTACAGCCGCCCATAGGCATAACTGCACATCTCTCTTTCTATAATACACAAACACCCAGGCAATCTTCAAGCTTTATTACAAACGAACGTCCATCAATCGTGAGAAACGTCAAACGTAATGAAAATCATCATCGTATTGTTGGTGGTTGGTGTTCGCACTTTATAAAAAGACCGTCGAACTAAAACTGTGATGAAACTGCATTAATGTCGGATGGGATTGATTTTAAGTGAACCCATCATCATGCAGATGCCCATCAAAATGATACACGTATGCGTTTAATTCGAATACATTATCTTCGTGTCAATGCTGCAAGCATACCAGGTGGACCTCCTAAAAGTTTTAAGTGATTCGAAACATTTTTCGACCATTAATGAGATCCTCTTAACAAAAGTCCAACAAATTTGGACCTTGTGGATCATCGGGCCAAAACACGCTTTTTGCAAAAAATATCATTTTTACTCATTTAATACCTATTGATTAGCAAAAATCGCGATATTGGGCCATATGCATAAAACTGAAGTAAATTCGTTTACTTCGAAGTTGAAGTAAATCGTTAGGTTTGAATGCATAAAAAATGTAGTAAATATGTGACTTCAGTGATGTAGCATTTCCTTCGAATTTACTTATTTAGAAGTAAATACTTTGATCTAAATGCATATTATTGTATTAAGGCAGATGCTTCGAAGTTGCGTAGTCTGCTTGGTGTTAAACTTCGAACTTTTCAAACAAGTTTTTGTCGAAAATGTTAATGTCCGGAAAAATTATAAAAATAGAAGAAAATATCGTGACTGTGACTTCAAAAGTTTACACCGTTTTGATCGAGTAAATGTACAGTGGCTTGTTCATTACTTTCTTGGGAAGCATTTAGAAACAAGAAGTGGAGCTCTTTCTGCAGAATAGCAAATGAAAGTTTTCTTAAGATATGTAGATGATCCGAGATTCCAAATTAGTGTTGGAGAAGATATTAGAATCCTTCAGTGTATAGTTTCTAGGACACAAGCATGTTTCAGAAAAGATTCTAAACAAGGCGTATTCATGGATAAAATTTCCTAATAACCAAGAAACTAATAGTGTTTAAACAATTCTAATTTTTATTATTTTTTCGTTTCCGTAGAAATAAACCAAAGCTACCTTTGTTTAACTGATTTCAACGAAGTAAATGCTTAATTTTTTTAGTTTTTGCTTCAAAGGACAAGTATTTACTTTTGCTTTCACTTTTTCTAAGAAGCAAAAGCTTTTACTGCTTACTTTTAGATCTCACTACTTTTTTATGCATACAACCCACTCGATCAACTACAGAGTCTAAAAATATTCTGAGAGCCCCTTTCAAGTACTCAATATATTTCTCGAATCATCCACCAACTAACAACGACTCACGTGAAAAAACATTGTAAACTAAAATCTGCCTGATTCTCGAATAAAGCCCTCTCTCGACTGATATGCTCATCAATAATGCGCAAGGATTGCTTATAAAACAATTAAATCGACCCTTTCATCGGAATTGAAACGTTAATAAACTTATACAATCATTAATATTGACTTGGATTGGAAACTGGAACTTTCCATTATTTCCCCAGTTTTTTCCATTCGCATTATAAATAATGGAAAATATTTGGTTATCAGATTAGACGAAAATCAGTGAAATACACGCAATCATATCAGTTAGAATCGTAAATTTATATTAATATAAAAATGTGGATTTCAAATGGTTTTTATAAAAATTGTAAAATAAGTAGAAATGGCGCAATTGCCATTCACCTCACAGCTCCTGCACTGCTGCCACCCATCGAATGAAATCTTTGAAATCAACATGCAATTATAAAGGAAATAAGAAGACTGCATACACGACACAAACACACTCATACAATATAATTAACTGCAATATTGCGTGTTTCTCTGTCTTGAAGAAGAAAAAAAACTAGAACACACACAATCTTCAGGTTTATTGTAACAACCCTTAACCGTTTTTCCCACCGATGTTGATAGCAAATAGAGAATAGATGGAAGAGAACGAAAACCATCAATTTATTAAATAACGTTGATCTAAACAGATTTCCTTCTAGTTGTTTACATGTATGATGTAAAATTGGAATAATTCAGTCGTTAATAAGGAGAATACTGCTTTACATTGTTCTTAACTTGATTCTAATTAAATTTCAACTCTTGTGTTGTTGTTGCCGAATTTAAGCTTTAACAATTTACTGACATCAATTCACACATATATACATTTCTCATATCTCTTCTCCTTCCATATTCATTCACTCAAAGGTTTTATCTCAAGTCTTTACTCCTGAATTATCACGAAATGTTGTCGCGATCTTCAAACGCACACATACATTCGTCTTCGTTGCTTGATTTATTGTTAATAAATTCGAAATTAGGGTGGTTATTGTAGAAGGAATCCAATTATAATGAATTTATTTATAAATATCATTGAATGATTGAGAATAGAAACAATTGATTTCCTATTGAATAACTTTGCGTAATCGATAGAAGTTTATAGTTTGAAATGTGCACAATTCTAAAACCTTTTAGATCCAATTAAGGGTTTTATATTTGGAACGACAGGATTACGTAGGGCTTCCTCTAAGCGGATCGTTTCAATTTCCAACAAGAAAAGAATCGTCATATTTATATATGTTTATGTTAACTTAAATGTTTCTATGATATTGAAGTTTCGACATACAATGTGTTGGAGAATAAGAGTGAAGAAAAAATCTAACGGCACACCTGTTCCTTTTTCGTCAATCCAAATGAAACCGTCTTATAGAAGTTGACAGATAATATAAATGCGTATCCGGTTGTGTGTGTGTTGCAAAGCGAATTCTATTCGTCTGCAACATTACACCAATGGAATATTGTTGGAGAAATTTTCGAAAAATTCTTTGTCTTGTACCAATGTAAATTTAAAACTTGACATGATAGAAGAACAATATAGGCACTGATTACGTTACAATTCCTCGATGGAATCATGTGAATCTAATTCGGCTTTGTTGTTCTAAAGATTCTTTCCATTAAACAACAACAAACATGGTGTTGTGTGTCTGTGGTAACGAATCGTGACCTCTTTTACAAATCTTTTTGTTCTCCAATTCGACGATTAACCAACGTTCTGTTTGCTTTAATCGATCGTTTCGTAAAAACACAAAATTATTAATTAATCCCATTTTAGAATTGGGAGTTTAAATTCGAATTTTATTCCCTTTATAAAATCGAAAATAAGAACTAACAATTCGAATTAATTCAGCCGTTTTTTTTCGAAACAAAACTCAATAATATTCGTTCGAAACTACCTGGCGTTCTTATTGAAGTGGCTTGTGTATCGTGGAAATATCGCACAAGAATTCTCCAATATTTCCGTTTCGTTTCAATTTTTCCGGCAGAATCATCGTCATTCGAAAACGACTTTGATTTATAAATAAACAACCCCATTATAGGAGTGCATATTTGAAATCATCGAAAAAACGGAAGTTTTCTTATTGACTGGCTAACCCGTAGTGGAAATGCTTGAAAGAAATCGACTAATTAGAAAAATTCCAATGTTCTATTTGACTGGTGACAATTTTTGTTTGTTTTTCGTTGGCGTAAAACCGACTGACTTTCATCAAAAATCGGAAGGTTTTATATAGCAAGTGGACAATTGTTAAAATCGCTTTGATGATGGCCTTTTATCTGAGCAATTTTCTGGGTGTATGTGTGTTTTAAAGGATTTCGAATACTAATTACTTTGAGTAAAACGAAAATTGTAAACCACGTATAAAGGCGTCGTCCATTCAGTGTGAATAACAGCCGTGAAATGAGTAAAGTTTTTTTCCTATTTTGTATTCTCTAAATGTTATTCTCGAGAACTATTGTATCGTACACCTATTCTGGGATGCCAACAATAATACGTTTGGACGGTTTTTCAATACCGGCCAGTAGTCCTAGACAACAACAACGGCAACGTTTCCATTTTTATCCCCTCGATAGATTAATTTTTCAATTGTATTGTGTCCAATACAATCTCAGACAATAACCCAACAACAAAAAAAACGACTACAAATCGAATTCGTCACGTTGGAAAAGTAATTAAATTCGAAATACCACACCTTGTATTGACCTGTATGACTCTATTGAAAAGGCAACGAGTGATTTGAATTGAATTCAAGTGTTCTTTTACGAATAATTGTCGAAAATTCAACACACTATTCCGGATGGTGGTCGGCGAACGAAAAGCTACAAATTCCACTCGACACTGGATAAAACTCGAGTTGGAAATAAAACGAACGCTGCTTTCTTTGAGATTTATCGATAGAGAGAAAAAAGTCAAGTGCATTTGATACATATGCATAGTGCTACTGTTTATGGCTGTATTTTATACAAAATGGAACATTAATTTGGGATTTCGGTAAGGGATTGCCATGATTTTTCCGATGGATTAACGTCACAGAAATCGTCCAATTTCTGTAGAGAAATTCGGCTGTTACCCGGGAATTTCTCTATAATCTAAAGCGATTAGATGTACGTCTCCTTATTTACTTAAGACTTAATAAACGTTTGATGGTCTCGCTTTTGGCGTGATTTATATACAGCAATTTATAAAACGCAAACAGATAATAGCATGAGGAAGATAGTTACAACAACAACAACTCGAAAACAGCAGCTTCCTTAACTGAACGGAACAGTAGCAGAATATGTCGCAGGTGTTGCAACCGTAATAATTTTCAAATTCCACACAACAGCAGTGATAACAATAACAACAAGAGTTTATAATTTGATTTAAATCATATGAGCCAAATGGTAATAACATGGATTTGCGAATCAGTCGAAAAAACACGGAATAATTATGAAAATTTCCCTAAGATGGATTGTAATTTTTCCCTCGAAATTTGGGGGCGAATTTGATTTACAATTAAAATCAACAACGCCCCAGTCAACATTAAATTTGCATCCAGTTAGGAATCAAATCGTTAGGATAATTTTTACAAGTTCTCAACGATGATGGATGAAAATTGTTGAATTTCCACACAATTTTCAATTGATGCAGTTATAAGATTCGTTAGTTATTTAATACAATTCTAAGCTCATTTAGAATTAATTCGTTGAGTTCTTTAATAGTGAATGAATAGATTTCGTGCAGTATTAATTTCGGTAGTTTGTTGTGTAGTTTTGTTTGGCGAAAGCAACAGCAACGAAACTTTTCTCGTTAATATTTCGTACAGAATTAGAATTTTCTTTTATACGGCGGCAGAGTAGCCGATTTTATCGAAAAAAATAAAAATAAGACTTACATATATCGAACAATGAAGTAAACCAACACGCACATTTATCATTAAAGAACACAAATCACGTTGTTATATTACACTAAATATTTTTATAGGATTTCCAATATTTACAACGCAAAATTACAAAAGCTAATATTAATTCTAGAGCATCAATATTTTAGTTTAAACAATTTAAAATTAGTCAAAATTCAAACAATAAACTCACAGAATAACGCGAAATTCAAAGTAAAGTCCGGAAATCCGGGTAAATATAACCGAAAATTCCCAAAATTGATCGTCACTAATCAAACGTATACATTTGATATGATGAAAGCTCGCCGTACAGGCAAACAACCAACAACCACAAAGCCCGGATTCAGACTGAACTGGAACTGAAAAGCTTGCCCTGTTGTACACCGTCTCCGGTTCAGAGTTTCTGCCCCACCATCCGTTATTGTGCATGTCACACACTGTGTATTTTCTCTCTTTCACTCATTGTGAATGTGTCGTTTTCACCTATACCTGTGTATATCCCCCGAATTTCTATTGGTTTTGAAATTGGTGGGACGATCAACATAACAACAATTGTTGGACACCACCGGAAATTTTAATAGAAGAACTGTCGAACTGTATGTCACAACATCACAATTATGGGTAGATTTCAAGGAGTTTACGGTGCTATCAAATGACACCAGGTGTAAAAATCGGTAGAAGAATTTTGCTAAGAAATCTGATGCTTTGTTGATATAAAATTAGAAGTATTTCCTGCCATTATCCTTGCTACACGTTCATATGATTGATGGTACTGCGACAACAGGAAGGCGTCAAATATGACTGTATCTATAGACAATTCCTTGTATTCTCTCCAAATTTAAAAACCCGACAAAATCTGTTCTAAATTAGTGTAGGATACTAGAAACTGGGTGTTTGTGTAGACAGAATCGATGAATTTTTAAACGTACATGAGTGGGAAATATGGTCAGTGAAGGGAAGAATACTATATGTGTTGTGTATCATTGTGTGGTCCTACCCTCTTTATTTATTAACAATGGTGGATTTTAGGGCAAGGGACCGATATTTGACATTTTTTCTTCTATAAAGAATAACAGAGATGAGTTTATTTTATAAATTCCAACAACCTTGAATCATAATAACCACCCCTCATGATCGAGCCGGACTAAAATGCATATGAAAAGTAATTAATTTTGTCAGTAAACGTCTGTCAAACAGCCTGCAGCCGGGCTTAGAACGGCCCCTCTAACAAATACAACGCTCGGCAAATATTTCCACTTCACTACTTGTATGCTTCGAGAAAAGTTTTTCATTAATTTACTCCACCGCCATTCTGTCTTCTAGCAAAACTGAAATTCTCAATATGATTGACGTTTGAATAAGTAAAAATTTAACAATCTTCTATAAGTAAATTTCCATTTATAAAACGATTTGTCTGCGGTTGTATACAGGGACAGTTACTGATTAGTTTCGGTTATAAAAATCTCTACAATTCATTTTGTGGTTTGTATTATTGAACTACTACTGACCCAAAAAATTTACGACCAGTTTTTGACAAGAAATTTATGATAATTCCTTGAAATGACCTAAATCATAAACGACAAGTCTAAACAAGAAAAAATTTATAATTAAAACGACTTGAAAGCGAATTTTTATTGTTCTTTCTAGATTCTTTCAGTATCGAATGATTTTTTCTAGGTTTCGTTGAAATTTCGGCTGAAATGGACGCAGGGAGTCGATTGCTTTAAGAGAGAATTAGGTAATAAAAATATCAGTTTGATTTATGGCCGAGGTTTTGGGCTGATATGGTTTACAGTTTCTCCCCCTTAATACCCTATGACTTTCACAATTGCACTGTGGTATTTTATAGAAACCATTAAATCGTTAAGCAGGCATTTCATCTATATTTTTATTCTTTTATTTGTGTTATAGGGAGACAATAAACTTTTGTAAGCTGACTTTCACAGTGAGAATAACAAAAGGAACCGAGCCCCAATTTTGCAACATAATTACAATTCTCCACTTTATATATTTTTGTTTTTATTTCAATTTCAATTCAATTCAAATATTGTCGAAAATCTTAATCTTAGCCGACGTTATTCTAGTTAATTATTACGTTGAAATACGGCCGTAATCGTCCAGTAAATTATTCATAAATGTTGTCACGTCAGTTTCGATGCATATCAAAAGAAAAATTAAACAGGAAATTAATTAACTATGACTTTACTTGTATGTGTGGGAAAACCGTCATCATAGACGACATTAATTAACATTGATGTTAGCTTTTTTCTATATTTTCTCCGGCTTCCACTCGAACGTTTCTCGTGTCGAAAAATTTGTCTACTGACAATTTTCCCAATAGACCGATAAAAGGAGTTTTATTATAAACGGTACTCGGGGGACAATATCGACAAGATGACACTGCAATCGAATATCAAAATTTCGAAATAAAACAACAATTCAATGATTGATTTGTTGTTACGGCCGAAATTCATATAAATTTATCGATTGCAATCACCCTCTTGTTATAGTTGTCGAATCGAACCGAACACTATTAATTAAAATAGTAATAAAACCATGTAATAAGAGCCCTACAATAGTAGTGGCGGTGGTGGCGTCAAAACAACTAGGGTAAAAATAGAATCAATAGAGATAGAGGGTGAGTCTTTTTAAATTAATAAATCCCATGTACATCTACTAAGACTAGAATAGGAAGATATAAAATGATGGTGGTGGTAGAGTTGAACCCCAGGCGGCAATTACTGTGATGTACCACCGAAATTTTATGTATTTGCCAACTTAGTCATATGATATATTACGTTCAATTACAGCCGATATAATCTCGTAAATTACAATCTGCATACGTACAAACATACTGTTTGGTTTTTTAAATCAATCGTAATTTGAGAGGGTAAATTTCATAGAGATTATCGTCAAATTCATTAGGATAAAAGATAGAATTTATCGTGTAATTTTAAGGGTTCTGTCGAAAACTTTAGCCAATTCTTCTTGTCCCTCTAGAATACTTGAAATGATTTATATTTAACGTTCTAGTTCCTATAGCTGTCCCTGATTCTTGACGGCCTTATATGACCTGAAATTCCTGAAAATCGCCATATATCTCATTGTATATAGCCCTAACGTATAAACTACCAACAATATTTATACTAACCATTCTTTCTCCTTTCCAAATATTCGGCTTTTTTCTTCGATAATTTAACGAAATCTGTGGAGTGCTAAGAAAATGTTGATTCATTCATTTATACGACAGAAATAAGGCCGAAACGGAAATGATAAAAGGGGATGTTGTGTATAGGTAGCCTCTAAATCCGTAATAACACCGTGATATTTGTTAGAAAATAGAAATGTAACGACTGAAAAGGCAACTGTAGACATTTTCTAAATTACTCTCGCCATTTGCATAGAATTGCCAACTGTATTTTACCAGATTTTGTTAGTTTTTGTTGTTGTTGTTATTATTGTTATTGTTGTTAAAATTTGAATTGAAGAGGGGTTGATTTATTTTTATCGAAATTTAGTGACGCAGCTGCGACTGAACGGATTAATGCAAAAAGTACATTTATACGTGACACGAAATAACATTCCAAGATCGATATAGAAATCCGCAGATTACGAAACAGAATAGGCTAACATGTATAGATTTATTTCAGCATTTTTAGGCATTCTCTCTCTGTCTATCTCTTGTATTTTATGTCGATACACGAACAAGATTGAAAGAAAGAAAACTTTATTTATCCCCGACTACACTCTACTAAACAAAGTCGAATAATTTAATGGCACAAATCTCATATTCTGTAAAAGAATATTAAAATAAAAAAAAAAAACAAGAGCGAACGAACGAGAGAAGAGAAAATTCTATATTTTTTTGAGAACGTGAAGTTTCGCTCTAGCCTCTACAATTCGTCGTATACTAACAAAAGCCGGATATTCTACATATAGACCGATGGCAGTTTTCGGATTTGTCGGCAAAAGATTTCTTCTTTCTATTCTTCAACGATATGTTCAATTTTTGTTCATTCATCTAAAGAATATTTTCATATCGGTTCCTTGGAGACTTACACTACTCTATTGTTAGAAGCTTATCCCTCAACAATACGAAAGTAAACCGTAGAGAGTCTACCAAATGAACAACCAACAAATCCGGTTACACAATTGATAGAAAAATTATAATTAATTATTTCTAGGAAATAATGAGCGATTTTCTAGAACAGAAATCATTATTGTGCATAGTGATTTAATTAAAGAATTGAATCCAACTGGTTAACGCGAAAAACTGGAGTATCGTCGAAACAAAAACAACTTAATTGCGAGTTTTTTCGGTATCGCCAAGATGTAAATTAATCCCTTTCGTTTAATTTATTATTTACTTTACGTTTGTTGGCCCGATGGAGTTTACGCAATTTTAACAGAAATATTATTAACCCTTGACAAGGGTAGTTAACGGAGAATATGGAGTCTATTTTAGCAAAATTTGGGCCTCTTGGCCAAAAATACTTTCTATATTGCGATTCTCAAAAACGAATTAGCACATGAAATTACTTATAAATTAGTGGTTTTGACTAACTTTCAAATGAGCTATGAGTTCAAAATTTGCCCGATCAACATTTTTTTAATTGCTGGCACACTCCTAAGCCCTCTTCTAAACACCCCTAAACATGTCAACTAGTAATAATCATTATTGATTGTATTAATGAAGGTATGATTGGTACTAAGATCATCGTTTTGCTATGATTACTGACGGAATTGACTCGATCGGGTCGACCTAGTGAGGATATCTGCGGTTTATGGCACCGTAGTAACGATTTCTGCAAACTAATGCGATTAAATCTAGGAACGGATGCACGATATAAACACAAACCACGGCTATTTCCGATTCGATTCGATTTTATGTATAGAAAACTAATTATAAAAGAGACTACACACAATATTGTATTTTGTATATTAACATAATTATTAGGTTTGGTAATTTAGTTTGGGCATATTTTAGCCGATTGTAGATCTGATTATTAAATGGTAAAATTTGTAAACAACACGATGAACAGATGGAAATAACAACTGAAACAATTCATTTTGTGTGATGTGCGATAAAGCTCCAGCGAGCTTTCTATTAACCGATATTTAGTGCCAACACAACAGAATTTTACATGAACCCGACGACAATTTAATATCAATGTGAATCGGTATGTACGCGAATCAAATTGAACGAAACAAAAAAAAAATGAAATATCAAGCGCATTTGACGATTATTCCATCACTTTGAATGGATATTTTAATTCAGTTTTCACCTTGGTTGAAGGAATTTGTAAATAATCGTACAGAATAAAAATCGTCGGGATGGTGGAATGAATGCTTACAATGAAAGAAACTTTCTATATTAAAATTCTTAAATTAAAAATCACGGTAAGAAATTTAAAAGTTTTCCGTGAACAAGACAAAAATGATAAAATGAACTCGTGAAAAATACATTCGGAAAGCGGGCTAGATTGAGGTGGGAGTGAAGAAAAAAAACACGAAACGAACAAGAGAAATGATAAAGGGCTGTTAGAAATACACAAAGTTGAGTGAAAATTCGCCAAATTTACATCTTTATTTGTAAGCTCGTCTCTAACTTATTGTTGCGAATACGAATTTTTTTAAATATCAATAATTCATGTGGTTTTCTTGAAAATGAATCAAATAGTTTATAGTGTGAATAACAGTTGTAACAATCAACCAAAATACAATAATAGCAGGAAATAGAGTTTGTTGGATTTTTCGTTGTATAAACGTGTGTAGTTTTAGTTGTTCGGAAGTCCACAAAGAACACGAACAAAGAATGGATTTTTATAATTCAAAACTGAGCGTATACCGGAAGGATTAACTGACTCTGTATCAAAGTCGACGCCTTTAGAATAATTTTAGTTTGGTAGTCTTCAAATTTTCCACGAATATATAAATCTACAAAATTAAATGATTCAACAAACATTTGATTATATTAATTTGGATTTAAAATAGGAATATTTCCATTCGTTTGTATCAAATATTCCTGCTCCAATAACATTGAAAACTAGTAGAGCGAACAAGATTCAAATATACACACAAGGTAAGATGTGCATAAACATGAAAACATGTATCCACATCCCTTACATGATCATATACGTGTGTTATTAACACACGACTGGGTTTTATTTGGTGGAACCGCTTACCACCTTCCTATACCACCAATATACACCTGAATCAACACAAACGAACTGCAATATATAAACCAATACGGGCAAATTTTACGGAAAAAAAAACACCCCGGCATTGATGGGATCAAATGTGATTGAGATCGCTCCTATATAGAGTACGTCAAATGGAAAACGCAAGTTACTCACTTTTGAATGGGGACACGATTAATAAAAGTGACGATAGATTAAGTCTACTTTAAAAGCGTAATAGAGAGCCTGTAACAAAAAGCCGGCCACCTGCATTTAATACTGAACAACAGGGAAAAAAGTCGAAGTTTTGTGGAATATCAATACGAATACACAAATAGAACAATCCATCTGCTTCTGTTTAGACGACCGGCCCTTTTACTACATCAAAAATATCATCTTACATGTGAAATGTATAGCGTATGATGTTGTTGTTGCTTTGACAGTTTAGACACATAGTTACAAACACAATATCATCCGTATTATTTATCTAGTTGTCTACTATTCGTTAGAAAAGTGTAAAGTAAATAATATGAGAGTTCACTCTAGTATTGCACACCTAAATCAATATTTAAAGAATCCAATACTCTATAAATACCCTACAAGATGGGCGATCAATTAAAGGAAAGCACCGGAGAAAACTGTCGAAAATTCCCGTGGAATTTTTGATTGAACATAATAACCGTTCAACTTTATCAACTAATGCAGTATTTCTTGAAGAAAAATGAACTTTTCACGCTAGTAATAGTGGTAAAAATAGGTAATACAACACGTATTTATTACTTTATTTTCTTGTATTATTTATTGTACTGGTACAGTAAGTTTTCATTGGGAATCCGGCTGCAATCAACTAGTTACGTGACTAAATTCAATTTGAAAAAAAAATTACTAAATTTTCGATTTAATCTATTTATAGTGTGGACAATGCAAGTTCATCTCGATCAAGATTCTTTCGTCTTTATTAATTTTAATTGTTTGTTGTTTAAAGTGGTATGTTTGAAGACAGTACGTGCTCAAGTTGAGATGCCGTGTTGTTCGATTCATATCAAATATCGGCTAGATTCCATAGTGTCTATAAATACAACAATAGTTGAGGCATTTCTTGTTATCTCACCTGAACTTTGTTTATTTAAACGACCTTTATTATTATTTTAGGATTTCCGATCCGTCTATTTATCCAACAAATATCTGTATGTGTACATACGATAATATTTACCGGAATACTCATCGTTTAGTCGTTGTTGATTCAACAATGACACCGATAATAGTAGCTTGTGTTAATTATCGTTATTAAAATATTATAGAAATTATCAAGAATTTAATGAGCTCGGTTTTATATCGAATATATTCAAGCAATTACAAGTCTAATACAATGTCTGACAGAATATAAAGTCCGGTTTTATGGAATGCCCTTGCTTGTTGACATACCAAATTAATTTCGATTAATAAGACCGGCACAGTTGAAAATATTCGATAAAAGATAACCAACGTTCGAATAATTAGTAAAGGAATTCCAGTTGCAACAAATACATCTAGTCTTATTTGTTTTTTATACCTGTCATATCGATATTTGTGACATTTTATAACGGCGACGAGACGAAAAACAAAAATCAACAATATATATCAAAGACATTCCCACCTACCGAAACAGAAAAATTCCCTTCCACTAGACACACTTTTATCTAGAAAGTTTCCTTTCATCGCGATTAGATGCTATTTTACCAACCGGACGGATTTGTTTAAATCGAGATACAATAATTTCAGCCCGAAATTCCACAACAATTCGAGAATTGTTTATTTGTCGGTCTTGTTCCGAAACAAGTCGGCGAAAAATTTCATAATTGACGAGTGCACTGGTACAGAAAATGGACAAATCCAGGTGTATAAATATATCGAGACATGAGATTTGGGTGTGTTTTTAAAAGCCCACCGATAGCCCCCATCTAGACAGTATAACATAATGCAACTAGACACATGGAAAAAGATGGAGTAGCATCTAGAAATACTGACAAGCTGCTTGACTTCACATATACACACACAGATGTACGATAAAGAACGAAAGACAGAAAGAAGAAGAAGCTTTTGAATTGAAACTAGATTTGAAATTCACAATTCCCTTACATTATATTGAACTGAATGTGTGAGAGTTTGATTTCAATTGGAGAATAGAAGGTAGAAAGAGCTGTACACCCGGGATCAATCCGCCTAAACAAACATCAACGATATGGGGGGATTAGAAATGGGACACAAAAAAACCGTCCACCCTTCAGCTTTTTCAAGACACAACTCTAAAGATTGAAGATAATGTTTATAATTAAAAGACTGGGCGACTAGTAAGCGAAATCCATCGAGTTTGCTTGGAATAATCGAAACGGGGCAGAATTGAAGCAAACATGATTTATGATTGGCAAAACAGCCAAAACCATAAAGGCAATAGCCCGATCACTGACTTAATGGTGTAGAAATTGCTGGTGTGAGTTGATTAATAATCGTTTAATTAAATACGATCAGGTAGATCGTACAGGTATAGTCCCGATAGGATCGTATTGAAAATTATATTTATTTAAAATTTTCGATAATTCAAAATTATAGTTTATTTAACGTAAATGTTCACACAAAACTGGTTTTATTATTGATTTTTATCAGGAAATCAAGGCGGTTTTGTTGCTAAATTTCTTGAACTTGATCGCTATCCCACCGAAAAGTGTAAATCGAAACTTAATCGCCCGTAAAGACCGTTCATTAATCATAATTCTCATCAGAAACTAGCAGAGTTAAAATTAAGCTAAATCGGTTCGTGAGGCAATATTGTTTTCGTCGATTAAACAAGAATAAAACAACTTATATATGCCCAGTTTAAAGGGCTTAACCGCAAGAATTTTAGTTTAGATTTAGGTATAGTTAATGCATCCCATGAGCCAGTTGCAACTTTTTAGTTTAATAATGACAACTTGATTAGGATTCATAATCTGGAAAGTTTGAAAGTTTCCCCGTACATATCGTATCGTACATTGTGGCCAATCATTGGAACTTGGCTCGTTTCAACAGTACCTAAATTGTTATGATCCCTGGACCAGCTTGTTTGTGTACGAGAGAACCGTCTTGTTCCGCCTATATTACAACGAGACTTTTGGGTAAACTGATGACCGGTCATCAACTTAACAAATAGGGGTTAATTTGAAGCTGCTACAACGACTATAAGTATAGGTTAGATAGAAAACCCGACTGACACATCCCGATGACCTCCGTCCATACTCTAAACGGAAATCACGAGGACCGGGACTTGACTGTTGACGACCGTATTCTCTTCTAATCAAAAGTTCTTAACGTTTCCAACTTTGGCAATTTCAAGTATGCAGTTGACCAGTGAATTGGATTAATACGGCCGGTATAGACGGGCACAATAGATAAGGGGAGGCGTGCGAGAATATAGACTATTGGGCCGCAAAATACAATCCGGTCACTGTTTATCAGCACGATCTTATCCATCGTAATATAATCCACTTCATTGATAACACTCGCTTTAATTTAGTTAAACAAAAGAGAATATTTCAGTGATAATGTTTATCGTCAACATACGTCTCAATTTCCGCCCTTTATTCTATCAGAAATCGTCTTGTTGACGACGATACGAAACATGACAGGAATGCAACGGGATCCTACTGTGTCCATCTGGATTTTATTCGGTTTTATTTGAAAAGTTTCTTCTGTAATCGACACCTATTCATTTATTATTTTCAACAACCGATAACAGATAATGAATAGCCGAAAATAAGCATCTTGAAATGCAATTATAAGAGATTTTGCCCTATTCCACCTTAAAGTTTTATCTTGTCAAAATTTGAAATAAACTTGGGAAATTGTTGTGAAATTGGCTTCAAGTGACATTTGGAAATTCCTATTTCTAAATAAGAATTATATTTTAAGACAGCGGCCGTTTATAAATTATTAACGTTATCTGAGGTGTGTTGCCGGAGAAATTCGTAATGACGTTAACATAGGGAAGATGTGAAATATTGAACCGTTTCAAGGGAGATAACTTGACGGCCTCTCTCGTATATGATTCTTTACAATTTTTGTTTATGTCACTGACATGGTCCATTGTCTTAAATATAGTAAGAAAAATTATCGACGAAACTCGTTCCTTTTCTCGTCTATTTCCAAACATTGTTATCTGTCGTGAGAAAATTGATATTTCTCGACAATGGTGGAGAGAATTCAGGAACACGTCTTGATATTCGACAATAGTAACAGCAAAAAGAATACAATAATAGATTTGTTGTTGTTGTTTTGTGTTCAATCGTATATCGCACGCTTCGAAGCCATTCAATGTCAGAGCAGCGAATATATTTTTAGTTCGAGACGTTACGGAATTTCTGTAACAGAAGCGCAAACAGAACAGAAACAGAATGGGAACTGGAAACACAAATACAAAAATAATTTGGAATATTAGCAAATTTTCGTCAATTTTCAGAAAAACTAACAAGCGTATTAGAAAATTTCTAAGAGATTTGGAAAGCGCTTTCAAAATGCTATATAATGTGAGCAAATCGCAGAAAAATTGATTCCATTTGCTGAGTTATAGAGGCAAATTTGAAAAAATCAAGATTTTCCTCTGTAAAGCGAACAATGAGCTCATCAAAGAAGTAAGATATAATGAAGGCCCTTCAGTTTCTGACAACTTTCCGGAAAACTAACAAAACTATTGAAAATTGAAGAAAATCGTTAGTTATAAACGAATGTTCCAAGATTATCCTTTGTAGCTCAGAAGTCAATTGAAATTTTTCAAAACACGTCTTCGAATACTCCCCAAGTCATTTTAATATTGGTAATTTACGAACACCGAATCGAAAGAGATGCACTTTAGACCTTCAAGTGCCAATAAATTTGTATTTTCTCGTATTAATAAACAGAAACAGAATTTCGCTTAACGTCTCTATTTTTAGTGGCGCTACAATCCGAATAATTAAACGAAAAATAATTCGCCAGCATATCGTACGGTCAATGTTTGTTCAGCTTGTCTGAAGATGCAATACCGCCGATATCCCTTGACAGTTTTGAAGGATCATCCCGGCTACCATTTCCAATCGTATTAGCCGAACAACGAGACTGATCTTTATCAAAATTTTAAACAATAATGTTGTTGTAGTTTTTTTTTTCCAACTTTTAAATATGGCGTTTATTGGGTATTCCGGTTAATTTGTTCCAGTTGTTGAACAAACATTAATATTCATACGTTTTGGATGTGTTTCCGAATCTCTACAATCTAAACTCCTCCTTATAGTGGATCGCCAATCATTTCTTAGTTTGCTGCCGGTCTATACGGAATACCTCCAGGGGAGTTTCGTGTCGAACGAACGTACAACCATGGATGGGAACTAACGTGGTTTAACGGTCATTTCCTGACATCTTGCATAATTACCAACAATAGACATTCCTTCCATCTTGCTTACATTAATTTAAATGCTTAATTTTCTATTTCACAAAACCATAAAAAACAACTCGAAAATCCCCTAGTGTTCCGTTGATAGTACAGATTAATGTGTTAAAATAGGAAATACCAGAAATCTTCCCATAATTGAAGAGATTCATTGTTTAAATTACACGTTGTTATAGATACGGTTAACACTTGAAGTTTGTGTTTTATTTATCGTATGCTAGTAAAATAACTGCATTTATTATTATTATTGTTGTTGTTGTTGCATAACAAAAGCTCAAGTTTATATTGTTCAGCCGACACTTCTCTGTGTTGACAGGTGATAAGCTTTAAAACTTTCATTATTACACTTCGGACAACTCTTGAAATCAACTACTACAAGCAACTATTTTAAGGCATACTTGGGGATCAGGTATTGTACAACGTTTGAAGTTTGTTTGTTGGCGGCTAAATAGCGTGTTAAACTGTCATTCCTTTACAACTAATTTCGTAATTATGCCCACTAGCGTCTACCTTTTACATCTACACATTACATTTACGAATTATTATTACAGAAACTAAAACTAATAATCAAAACTTTCCATATTCAGTACACGTAAATCCAACAATAACACAACCAATACGAATAATAACATTTAATTAATAATGGTTGAAATTAATTACGATAATTACAACGAAAAAGTGAGTGTAGAAGTATTGAAAATTATTGACTGTTTTATTTTATCGTTTAGTGGAAATTTTTTATGAAGTCGATCGTTGGAAAAATAGCGGTGAAACGTTTTACATCCCAAGTGGTCGTTTTCTATGCCACTTTCCCAGTATGGTCATTGAAGCTTAACGTTTTTAAAAATAGTCCCAAGAACATACGGTAATAGAGATGAGAGTTTAAAAAAAAAAAAAAAACACCTACTACCCTCTACTATTAACCGGTCTTAATAAATGAATGAATTTGAGATATCGAATTTTCAATATAAATTTTTGATAGTGAACATTCTCGTGTAAAATTTTACGATATCGACGGTCCCGGTGTAATGGTTATTGAGTTACGTTGCAGATAAATAACAATCCCTCAAGGCGGTGGCGGCAACAACGCTAGAATGAACTTGTAGAATAATAGTAACGATCCATATAACAAAAAGCCCTTCTAGTGGTGGTGTTTCTGCCATTAAAACCCTTCAGGCACCATATTACCGTTACTTTTCGCATCATACACCACCAATCTTGAGATGGAGAAATAAAATGGAAAAATCGACCTAATTTAATCGTCCAGAAATACTAACAACATAAATTGCATTAAAACAGCCGGCAATTTAAACGGTATACTCCCACATAACTAACACTACATACCAATAAAACTATAGGGAATCTATTAATTAAACCAATGTTACAATATTTTTTATAGAAAAAACAATTAAATCTTCGTAAGTGTGTTTGTATGTTTTAACGAATCCCTTGAATTTATCGTTTCCCATACAATTATTCCGTGACGATAATTTCAGATAATTAAAACACGATTCTCTTTATGTTTTTATAACAATGGTAAATAAACATTAAATTAAACTACTTACTGAATACTCAAATTAAAAGTGAGCGTTATTTGAAAACTGAAAATCATATTTTATGCAACTACTATATTCTCTAAATCACAATAAATTAAGAAATATTAAAATATTTGAAGAATTTAGTTTCTAGTTTTTGTTAATATCGCTACATAGGAAAATTAAATTCCACTCCAAAATTTAATACAAAATATTGTAAAGTAGAGCACGCTGTATCTACAAATCAAAAATTCTCATAAATGCTCCACTTATTAGACTATTTTTATTCCATTCGTTCCCTAAAAACGTCATCCAATTAAACTGCCAGATATCAAATTAATGATAATTTATAGAATGATTACTCTAGTCGTTGCGTAATGAAAAACTGTATCGTAATGAACCTAAGAAAGAAGACGGAAATACTCAAATTCCTACAAGACAAATAAAAGTATTCCACAATGTTTTAATCTATTTGCCCAAACATTAATTTGTATTCTTTAATGATTTACAACTGCCTGAAATGTGCTTCAAAGTCAAATTTGGCTTGAAGTCTAGATTAGAAATTCGAAATTTGATTTTAATTTTGAAATTTCAGACTTCCTAATTTATGAAAATCTTAAAAGTAACATCATAAACTTAGAAAAATCCAAATTTCATCTATCATAAAATATTATGGGCGATTTCTCGCTCCTCCTTGGGGCTACGACAACCGGAGATAGTTTTTTTGAAAAGACCATTTCTTATAGTCCGGAACGGTTTTCCCATTTTTCAAAATGTTGATAAAAACTTGAATTACAGGCGAAAATCTAACATGTTTTTTTCGTATTTTTGTACAATTTCTTGTATTTTCGCTTATAACTTGCCTAATTTTGATTATTTTGCAAAAATTTTTATTCTGTTAGATAACAAATAAAAAGCTATTTTCAAATCTTTAAGAAATTTTCCGATTCCGCCGTTAGTTTTCCGGAAAAGTAAGTAAACTTCTGTACGCTACAACACGTTTTTTTCTACAATTTTTATCTGACAGCATTGATCAACTCCTAGTCGAAAGCTGATACAAAGGCCTACGGCAAGATAGAAAGGTTTTTTTGATATTTTGAAAATTGGCTGAGTTATGGCGGGAAAACCAAGTGGTTCTCTGCCTTTATTTTCACTTATTAAAACTGATTATTTTGCTTTAAAATACATATGGTTATCACTCGAATTTTCCGCGATAATTCAGGCAATTTGCAAACTATCAAAAAAAGCTTTCTATCTTATCCTCTGCCTTTGTATAAACTTTCGAATGAGGGGTTGATCAATGCTTTTAGATAAAAACTGTAGAAAAAACCGTCTTGTATCATACAGAAGTTTTCTTAAGTTTCCGGAAAACTAACGACAAAATCGGACAATTTCTTGAATACTTAAAAAGACCTTTTTATTTGCTATCTAACAGTACAAGATTTTTTGCAAAATAATCAAAATTGGCCACGTTATGAGCAAAAATATTTTTAAAAAGTAGAAAAATTATACAAATATGTTAGATTTTCGTCTAATTCAAATTTGTATCAATATTTTGAAAAACGGAAACCGTTAGTAGCTATAAGAAAAGCTCTTTTCAAAAATCTATTTGCGGTTGTCGTAGCTTCAAGGACGAGCGTGAAATCGCTAGTTAAATCGCCGATTAAAATATTGAGATGTACCCTTTGCCCTTAAATTTTGTACAAGTTGATCCAAATAGACCAAAAATTTCACATTAGTACTAAAATTTCCAACCTCAAAACTTAAATTTTGACTATTTCTATTCGTATTAATTTGATTTCGTGTAATTTTACAGAGATTTTAAATAAAATAATTTATTTTAATTTAAAATAGCTAAAATAGAAAAATACTTATTTGAACAAATAATTCCCAAATTCTTTACTGACAAGACTGACAACTTAGCAGTTGTAAGGTTAGAAATTTAAGTACTGACAATAGTTGGAGAATTTGGTTATACCAACCCAATTCTCTAAAGAGCGCCCAATTTAAAATTATCAATTGACCGATTGTGGTGTTATTGCTGAATTTACATTTAGAACTTGTGGGGCTGTATTAAATGTATTAAATGTCAAAAATCTCAATCTATAAGAAGCCCAAATTCGTGACGTCTATCCGAAATCGTTTTAATTTATTATAACAGAAACCCATCCATATTATTCCTCATATTATGTAGATTACATCCATTCGTAAAATTTATGTTGGGAAACCAACCACCGAAAAAAACATTTATAATATAAAATGAAATTATAACCAGTATTTTTTCAAATAAAATATAAAGTAAAATATTCGCCTAAACACGTATACTGAATTTGAATGAGTTGAATATTTAAAAAACAAAGATTTACACAAATTTAATAAATTATTCGAATAATTTCACCAAATTTTTCCAGTAGATTACGATTTTTTTGCCATCCTCATCTCCAAACCTGTCATATTCATCTTTCTCAATTCTATAACAAATTGAAGTTACCTTATACTATAATGTCGGGGGAAATTGCACGATGGAAACTCCCATGACGGCCAACCGGACACAAATATTGCCAACTTTTTAATATTTCACCTCAAAAAAAAATGATGAATTGTCTATTTTGTGCAGAAAATTCTCTATACCACTGTCATACGTTATGGTTACGAGAGGAGAATTCCACTTATTTTTTTTAATTTAATTTATTTCCATTCAACGAAGGAATTTTGTTGCTTAAATTTTGTTATTATTAATTTCCCCCTAACGCCAATGAAAATTAATATTGACTTCAAGTTATATTCGATTAGGTGAATGTCAATTTAAGGAATCAATTTATCTGAATCGTTAATTGGATTTCTAAAGCGATTTAATCCATTGATAAATCAGACGACTGATCGTGGACGATTTTTCGTGTTCTTTAAAACGATCACCCACATTACCCCAGTTTTTAATAATAAGGTGTGATCGTTGTGACACTTTTACCTCATCAATTTTGAAACGAAATTGTTATCAATGCATTAAAATTAAATTTTAAAATAGTTAACACTTAAATGATTATGTTGATTAAATAAATAATGAGGTCTGATACGAGGAGGCGGACTAGAGGAAAAAAATTGTAGAGACGCGGAGATTAACGATTAACATAAAGACAGGCGACAACAGTCACCTGGCTTTCAAAATTTCAGTCGAAATTGAGATAGATGACTTCCTTAATACTGTTCGTCGTTGATTTGATAAATTTTTAAGTTGAATAACTTTACCAACCAGATATTAAGTCTGCACAATATACATGCACTCAAAATTGATTGATCCTAATCTTTTCTATTATTATTAAAAAAACCGATTGATTCTAATTTAATTAAAATTGATAACAATTTAAAGATATGTTAGATTTATTTAACGAACGGATATTGATTCTTTAACATTTAAAATGGTAAATTATAATATCTTCTCGTTTTAATGGAACTACCTCCATTTAAGTGATTGATTTTTTTTAAAGCCGCACCCTTAACCATCCTTTTACAAAAATCTTCATCAGACAAGAAGAGAAATTTGAAAGCACGCAAGCTCTTTTATCAAACATACAAAAAAATTGTAGCTCAACAGTTTACTATTGGGCAAATTTGCTCAACATTTTATTCCGATTCAATTCCATTCTTCATAAGATTGATGGTATTTGAGTATTTTTGACACTTTCGATTTATAATATTCGAATTAAACTATACTTGAATCGAGATCAGTAGTTTCGACAATTGGCCGTAGTTCACCGGCTATTAATTACCCGATTCTACTAAGGGAAAAAATCACATTCATCTACTTCTGGCATGTCGCCGAGATTTATTTCGACACGTGTTATTTATTCTATTGTAACGTGAATCTCTTGACTGTATGATAATAAATTACTTAAAATAATTTCTTTTATATACAAAGTCGTTATATTATACAAACGATACAAATCTTCTACAATTCAATTAAGGTCAAGTTAAATTTAGTTCACTATAAATCGTTTAAATGGTGGTTTCTTGTTTCAATTGAAAAACACCAATATCGAAAATTAACCGCACTGAATACGAATTAAACCTATCGTACAATTATAAATATAAATTAAATGTAATTGAAATACGTGATTTCATTTACGACGACCACTCAATTTTAATAATGTGTTTGTGGATAGATTGAAAATCGGTTTTCCCATTATTGATCAATTTTTCACGATTTTTCTAGATTTTTATCGTTGTTTTTGTTGTTGTTGAAGGAAATTTAACGGTTTTTATTCAATTTTTAGTAAAGAAAAACCACACAGATGGCCACAATAAAGCGATAAATAGTTAATAGACATTGAAATTGTTACAAATATGGTAAAGAATCTAGATTATACTTGTTGATCAATGCAAATTTACACGATATTATGTAAATTTAACAAAGAAAAATATAGAGTAACACAATTATAACAGTACTTATTCTATCTAAGGAGACATTCCATTGTATTGTCGAGGAATTAATATTACAGTAATCTTCGGAATGAGTAAACTATGTTTTAATACTTTCTACGACAACTGAACTTTCTTGAACTATAAAATATTAACTGCAACAATACCTCTATTGTTGTTGTACATTACGTTAAAATATTAACCAACAAAAACGTCCGTTATAAGTGTCTACTTGTACAGAAAAATTCTATTCTTGGAATATACAAAAAAAATAAAAAATTCAAGTAAAAGTGAATTATTGTTCGATTTAATCGAATCAATAATCGCGAATGTCTGTACTCTTATTTTCCATCATCGTTTATTTGCTTTTCCTTTTAAGATTGTAGAGAGCTTTTCATTTACGAACAAATTAGATTTCCATTGTTTAATCTTCCCTTGTATCCAGCGTTTGCTGTAGTGAATGTTAAACTGGATAAAGAACAAGAACTGGAATTAGTCGATGATGAAGAAGATCAAGATGATGACGATGATGAACAACGTTGCACACAAAACGAAAAATCCAACATATCTAGGTCGCAACTATCGTAGTGAATTTAAAAAAAAGAAAAACCGGTCTTATTGGAAATAGATCTAGTTGAAACTTTTCTGTAAAATAGTTGGTAGATTACTTTAAAATTCTCGCCCCTTATGTTATCGCCTTTTATTCTAATTCATTTTATTAACACTCCTATCTGCTACTGGTTCGATTTAGTTTCATTATTTTTATCGGAGAACGAATCGGTTTTTTAATCGTTCGTTTTCTTTTTCGGTCTGTCTGCATACAGTTTACAAGTGCAAATTGAAAAATTATGTTAATGGAGTGCACTTTTCTCCAATGTTGTTGTTTTCTTTTCGTCTATTTTTCAAAATTGAAACAATTCTCGTGCACATTTTATCAGATGAATTTATAAATGGAAACAACAAAAAATCAACCAACACATGTAATAATATTTAAGTATTAACTTTGTATCTTATTTTATGTTTATAATGAATATTCAAAAAGATACACTTTGACAAGTCTAATTTCCTTCTTAATATTTAATTTAGTTTATTGTCAGTTAATTTTGAAAAGGACCGACTTTCACTCGTATTTGAAACGACCAATTAAACGATGATGGGGAATTGTAAATAAACAAACAATAAAGTTGGAAGGTGATCAAAGGGGAAATCGCAAAAAGGATCTGAACGTGCCTATTCACCATACAATTTTTAACACAGGCTCGTATTCTCTAACTTCAATAAAAATACAACAACAAACCGGATTCGAATAAAAAATTTACGAGACTGAAATGAAAGCAATTTACTTAGATGGCAGTCTTTTAAAATTGCAAAATTCTAACAATTTTCCACCACATTTCAAAATCAATTTTAATTAAATAATAAAAACTAACCAAGGGTATCAATTTCAAATATTGCAATGAAAGGGTTCGATCAGTCTTTGATCCGTATCTGTAAAATGATTACTCAAAGCTTGATGGTAAATAGTCCATCATAATCGTGGAAAAAATCTTCAACGTATCGGACAATCTGTTCAGATATTATCAACGTAAAAACCCTTCATGTTTTCTATTTGAATAAAATCTGATTAAATCACAGAGAGATGATCGAGAGAATAGAAGTAAAATTCAATTCAATTTCAATACATAATCATGCAGTAAACGTGATCGTAAAAAGCGAATTTATTGCAATTCAAAACTATCAACGTTTCTTGAAGGCAATTAAATTCAACAATTCGTAGAATAAAAATTACTACAATTCGACTACAATTTAGTCGTTAAAATTTTTATTAATTAATTGGAAATTTGAAATGAATCACGTAACGACACGTAGATATCTAAATTAAATTGGTTTGAAATTGTTTGCATTATTGTACCAATAATTTGAAATATTTAGATGTTAATCAAGTAAATTACGCTGTTTATAATTGAAAATCGTTACAATTTAATTTGATATTCTTTAATAACTAATTACGAACAATCTCTCCAGCTACTTGTTGTAATGATTAGTGGTTATTAATAAATTAAATTGCACTACTATTACCTGTATGTATATATTGATAATAGGAGCCTGGGAACGATTGAATCCTCGGACTTGTAATCATTGAATTTTCATGATGTGAAATTAGCATACCAATAGAATAGACGACTATATATAAAATGATTATTTTGTTAAAACCACAAGTAGAGAATAAATAAATACAAACATATTTCTATTTTCTAAACTAACTGTATATTGTAATTGGAATTAAAATTGACCAGTTTGCCTGCGGATTTTCAAATTCTTTTCAATTCTTCTTTGATGATGCTTTGAAAATCAATTTACGATTGTAATTGTTATCTTAAAATAACAACAATAATAGATTCGTTGTTGTTGTTGTTATCGACATTCACCGTTCTATTTTATATTCATAGATTTTTTTGTTAAAAAATAGAAAGAAAAACCGCTTTTCAAAGAGTCGAGATATATAGGAAATTGTCGACAAAACAACAAAAAAACCGACACACGTATACATGCCATTCGGGTACAAATAATAAATTACAGGTTTAAAATTTAAAGCTAAATTGACTAAATTGCCGACATGTATGTTAGGTACTCACTATCTTACAGTTATATGGTTTTAACACTGTAACTGTTACTTTGTTGCATTATTGTTGATGATATTGAAGAGAGAATTGAGAGAAATTATTGAAAACATAAATAATACAACCGATGGTTTTCTTCAATAAAATCGATGCGTATAAAAGTGTTAATTCACATAGGTCAGATGTCATTTCAAACCCAACAATATCCGACCATATTTCTCGAGAATAACGGAATAAATTTATTGTATTGTCAACATTAATTCTATATGACAATACCTGAATTTCTGTACTATCTTAAAACACGGTTTTAGCATTAAAATTTACAATAAAACATGACGAAATTATTGAAGAATAAAATAGGAGAGTTGAATCATTATTTATGAACACCCACCAAAAATAATTAAAATATTTTCCCATCATTCTAACAATCAACTTTACTAAAATATACCCGATTTTCCTCTATTTGGAGTGTCTCCAAATTCGTTCAAAAATCGATGATAAACGTGTTTAAAAACCGAAAGTTGCGCTAAAAATGCGGAAATTCTTCGCAATTTTCTAATTTATCGGATTATTTGTAATTTTGAATTGAAATTAACCGATTTTATCGATCAAAAATAAGAAGGGAATTGGCGATTCGAAATGAAATTATCGTGAAAATTTAGGACCTCACAGAAACCGAATAACAATAATCAAAGTCCACAAATTTAAACATTATTGAAACTAATTGCAATTCGAATTGGTAAACTTTAGTTTAGTTCTGTTGATATTGACATAAACTAATCCAGTGAATTAACTCTTTAACGTTGAGTGTTTCAATGAATATTACAATTGAATATGACCATATGGTAATTTTACTGAGTGTTTGTCACTGTGTAGTTTTAAAGAACAACAAAACCTCTCCATCGTTCTTTATTTGTGTTATAAATTCGATTAAATCCTGTCTGTATTACAGGTTTTTGTTCAATCTACACTAAAACACTATTAAATTAAATCGAAATGCTCGCAGCATTATCACATGTTCGAATTGAATGATAGTACACTTTTAAACTAAATCAGTTGATAATGTTAATCGTTCAATCATGTAAAGAGATCTATTTATAGTTTGATAAGAACAGTAGATGCGTGTGTTTTTGTGTATTTTCTTCTCATAATGTATCAAGTCGTGTCGTGTAGATAACGAATGGTTTCTTTGGATCGTTAGTATGATCCCGTATCAAAGTGATTAGGACTGAACACGTCGTTAAGGTGCAATTATTGATGTAAGTGTAGGTGTGTGTGCAAGTGTACTATACGACTTCTCACAATTCAACACATCGACAACAGTTTTCCTTTTTCTTAACTTTTCTTTTCTTCCTTTCGTTCTTCTTCAACCAGCCATACTGCATTGATGTTTTGTTGTGACGAGTGTGGGATGGTGCATGTACATACAAGAATACAATTGCATTTTTCATGATAAGGACAAGTTGGAGAATTTCAAAATGCTTATAACCGTATAACCGGTTTCGTTCGTTCATCTGTCTGTTGTTGTACTTTTGTGAAACTTAATGATAATTGTATTGTAAATTTTTTTAAAGTTATCAAATATTCCACTTGTGTACGGCAAATTTAGTTATGCAAAATAGCGCAAATTATTCCCATCCTCTAACCAACATTATATGTGTGTCTATTATATCGTATTACTCTAGAGATTTCTGTTGTTCAAGTCTGTATATGCGAATCAAATTTGATCTTATTCAACAATAACAACGAGCTCTCATACTGAAAATTCTAATTGAATCAAATTTACAAGAAGTAATAATACAACACATAAAACTATGTGGAATATTTCAATAATTGGTAACATAATTGTCAAGTTTGTTGATAGAACTTTAGCACAACTCGTTATATTTTGACAACAATAAAATAATATTTGTTAATGAATTTCGACGGAAAAATTAGCGAAATACATCCAATAAAACTGCCGGTTCTTGTTTATTTACCATCAAAACAAGTGGTAGATTGGAAAAGTGCAGGGAGGAAAAAGTAAACAAAACTTTCTGAACGAAATTGATGAAATACTCATTTTAACATTCAACGATTTTAAGTGTAAAGAACAACAACAACATTCTTCAGGATTTGTTACAAAAACATTCACTTCCGATGGAAACTTTAATAGAATTGATGCAAACATTCCACTATTATACAATCATAATAAAATATTGGAAATTCGATAATGTATTTCGCCAATTTCCCATATAGGTGGATTGATTTCCAACTTTCTATAATTTAATCAGAGTAAATAATATCGGAGTTTGTCGGGATATAAATCAAAACCAAACACTATTTTAGATAGAGAAAGAATCCTCTCCGATAGAGAATTAAATATTGATTCGAAAAATGTTTTAAGAATTTGTTGTCATCGGGAAATTGGTCAAAATACGCTTTTCATCAATCAACTACGCACGTAAAATTACTAATAATGACCTAAAGATCTTCGTTAAGTTATTTTCTTTCCAGAAAATTGAAAAAAATTACTTTCACCAGTGGATTTTTAATTTGATAAGCGCAGATTTACTATAATTTTGCTCTAATTGTGATATTTTTATAACCGTTTACCAATTAATTCGATATTTTCTCTAATATCCAAAAATTATTTGAATTTAAAAATTTCAAAATTGATTCTCCCTTATAAAATATAATCAAAATAATTTAGAGTCCGGTTTATAAGTCGCCCCTATGTTGTGCACACTTGATTCTGACGTTTTTGGTGACGAGTCACCCTTTCGATCTTCAATAATGTTTAAATTTGTTAACAATATCGGAATACGGAGGGTGATGTTTCGATGAAGTTATATCGGAAATTAGCTTGTTTTATTATAAACTTTCAATCTTTCAAAGGGGTGATTGATAATCTTTTTAAATTAGTTATAAACTTATCAAAGAATTTCTTTTTTATTAAAAAAAAACAAGTCTAAAATTATTCTTGTCGTTAAATTTGAACAGTTTCAACTAAACTTGAACGATAAATTATTAAATCAACAAGAGTTTCTAATTAAAAAAGACGGTCTTTTAGCGAAAATTTCTACAACCAACAACAACTAAAAACGAAGGGTTTGATTAAAGAACTTAAATTTTGATAAGATCCCAATATTGATTCTATTTGTATAAGAGAATAGTTTTATCAAATTTATTAAATTATAATCGACTATAATAAATTTCGTTAGGGTAAATTTTTTATATTGCACAGCAGGTAGGCGTATTCGAAACTCTTACCGAATAAAACCCACGATGGATCTCTATTAGATGAAATAAATAGAGAAGATAGAAAGAAAATGAATGAGGTCTACTTCATTATAATTACGACTTTGGTTAAGATGAAATGACTCTATCTGGTCAAGTTATCGGCCGTTACGATACACAGTAGCTGTCTAGTTAGCTTCTGTGTCGTTTCTCAAAATAAAACATTAAAATAAAACAGAAGGAACAGACAAGCGATTATCTGACCTATAATTCTACGATTTTACTGTTAAATTTCAAGTTTTTAATCACGAAATATATTGATATAATGTTTTGTATTGAAATAGAATGCCGGATCAAAAATTGTGAAGGGTTATATACAGATATTGAGAGAAACGAGTGGGCAGTAGAATGGACAAGTATGGTAGGTTTAATGTTTTTGTGTTATGTCGTGTCGGTAAGCCGTTGTTGTTGTGGGGTCAGGCCGTTCGGTCACTCACATCTCTCTTCGGGAATGTATAGTGCATGTATCATATGTACATTTGTTGTTTTATATGTGTAAACATTGTAGATGTTACCCTTAAAAATATTCAATTGAAATCTAGCTTTATCAAATTATACTTGGTAAGATTAGCAGATTTCCGGCCGACAATCGTGGAAAGATTCAACAAGAATGAATGTAAACAGTCGGATTATGCAATTCAATTGTATAACAAGACAATATTCTATGAACTTGTACAGTTGTGAATCAATCAAGAGAGTGTCTTGTTCGCATTATCAGATAGCCGATTTATATTTAGTGTATGCAGATTGAAGCTGTTCACCTTTCAACACCCGAAGCTCTCTACGGAAGTTCGTGACTTCCAACTACAGCCCGTCTTCAATACAAAAACGATAAATACCACCGTATAGAATCAGTTTTCGATACTCTACCCCTAAATTCGAATTTTAATGGGAGAAAATTTAAACACTTACCGGTAATTGTGGTGATTATCCAACCATGGGCCGCACATGGTGCATCACAGTCAACTGAAAGAATGGAAATTTTATGGGAAAATTGCCGGTTTGGATAACTCGAGCTTTACCAGACACAAACTAAACAAACGGTGGACTATCCAGCAGCGAATACGTTACGTTTCCAGCTGGCCCCTCCAGTTTTATGCGCGCAACTCCAAGGATTCAGGATTGCCGAGGTCCGCGTCCTGATCGTCATCATCATCGGGATCATCAACAATATCCAGCAATTTTGGTGACAAACTACACTAAATTTAGGTTATACAATTTTACAATGACATTTGGGGAGGTTAGCCAATATAACGCTCCAAAAATTACTAAATTAGTAGTCTTGGTAGAGAAAGATGGAAGGATATCTTCTACTCTTCTATTAGTAAAATTGTCAACGCCAACTCTTTTTCTACCATAAGTTATAATTTAGGAAATTTTACGTTGATTATCCTTCAATCACCAAAATTTTATTAGCAAATTCGAAAATATCAAAATCACATGAATATTGACGTTATTAAAATTATTGTTAGATTAGAAATTAGGCTTACTAACCTCTTTTATCCAAAATTCTAGTAATTTCTGGAACCTTACATTGGCTAACCTTGTTTTTATTAGCGCGAAATTCAAAAACATCAAAATCACACGAATAAGGTTGATAAAACTAAAATAATTAAAATTATAGAAATTAGACAGCAATTTTATTATGCAGGTTTATCGGCGCAAAATTCAAAATTTCCAGTTAGATTAACAGAAATACCGAAATTGAAACAATCGAAAAACTCGATATTTGCTTACTAACCTCTCTTTTTCTTCCACACAAGCATTATCTAGTAATTTTTTAAACTTTAATTACTCTTCTTAAGTAGTATTTTGAAATTGTATCAACAAAATATCAACACAATCGCGAATAATAAAATTAATAAAAATTAGGTTAGATTCATGTAGAGTAGTTGGGGAATTTTATTATGCAAGTTGGCTAACTGAGGCGCGAAATTCGAAATTTTCAATTTGATTAATGGTAATAGCAGACGATAATGTTAGTTTATACAAAATTGAAATTCAAATCAAGCTCGACTATTATTAGTGTGTATACGAAAAACTATCGATATTTGCTATATAGTCTATAAAAGTAGAAGTAACCTATAATTCGTTTTGTAATTACGTTTTAATACAGAACCTTTACTGTTAAATTCTGATATGCGTGCTTGTTATAGTCGATTTTACCCTCTATTTTCTATATTCACACCGCATTATTAGAGCTGCTCATTTACCTATAATAGAACTAAATATTTTATTATGTAAATGACCACATATTGCTCAGTTTACATTAAAAACTCATTAATTATAAAAAAACTTTGATAGTTACCGACAACTTTGCTTTTCTCTCATTAACAATTAAATCGACTATAGTTTGATAAGAAACAACATTATTGGTTTTTAATTTAATTTGATGAAATTTCTAGAAAAATAACTACTAAATTGCTTTCTTTCCGCATTTATTATTATCGTTGTTGTTAAATGGGAGGCGATTTGGAAAACAGCCCTCCAGCCCTTAAATAGTTAATAAACATAAAGCTAATAATATGCACATTAAAGATTCAGCACCTGCATGTTCAATTTGTACCCACACATTTTTAAAGAACCACTAGAATAAATCACTTGTTGTCATTTTGAAAATGGAGAAACGAAAGATTAACTAACTGTGCGTTTCTAGGCTAATATTGCTGATAAATTTCAAGAACTGTCCTTCGAAAAGGCGGTTCTATATCCGAAAATTTACAGCACATTTTATTACTGTCCCAATTTCTGTTTGTTTCGTTTAATCCACACCCCTTTAGTTCAGAGATTACTTTAAAAGCTATACAATATGCCTCAATTTTACTGAGACATTATGCGTATCTATATACAGCCTATTCCATGTAAATATAGCGATTTGAAAAATATTGTTGGGATTTATAGGGTAGTCCCTAGGGAATATTTTGGCAAAATTAGAACTTTGTAGCTCATTGGGCAATTGGTGAAAAACTGGTTCAATCTGACCGTATCTCATAATTCTATTGAAACAATGAAGAACGATTAGAAGGGCAACTGTTTTCTCTGTTTTTCATCACTGGATCCTGTAAAACGGGAAACTAACGATTCGGGATCGATCCAAATGAATAAATTATCGTTTACTACCATCACCTGTTTACTATTTTATCCTTGAATAGTGTTTGTTTATTCTATCTATTGGATTTAAAATCCAATAAATGGAGTAACGATAAACAATCTTATTTTGTTGAAGAAATAAACAATAAAAATAGTGAATATT